>JXTC01000718.1:93140-104383 GCA_002914845.1 Trema orientale
ATGTGAGAATCTTGGGCATTACATTTTATTTCTAGTATACGTGACAGCGTATGAGTGGTATTTTGGTTGTATGAGTTTGTAGGCTCCATGCTTTGGCAACGAACTACAAACTCGTCTTTTACTTTCAGTATACATTAGTTTTGTTATATTGGATATTAGCGTGGTTCGATTTATTGGAGTTTTTCTGATTTGTTGGTGGAAAAAGGTTGGTTTGTTATGTATTGGGTCTATGAATGTTATTTTGATGGTTCTGTTACTCGAAATTTTCTCAATTTTTGATATGGAAATGTCATTAATATAATGGACTAGAGTGTCAGTGAAAAAAAGTAAGTTCGGAATACGTTGGATTTATTATTCGATTTCCTGGATTTTTTCTCGATTTTTGATGAGAAAATGACAGTAAAATGATGGATTTTTGTGGTACTGCTGTACATAAAATAAATGGATTGCATGCATGATATGAAATTAATATTCAAATTCATGCATAACGGTGCGGACATGGGGTCACCCGATGTACTAATATGCTATGTTAAGCCTCGTGCTAATGTGGTTGTGAATATGCTTTGTTTTTCTATGTATAGTGTACGTGATGGCGTATGAGTTGTATTTTGGTTGTATGAGTTTGTCGGCTCTATGCTTTGGCATTAAGCTACAAACTCGTCTTTCACTTTCAGTATACATTGGTTTTTTGATGATGGATATTAGCATATTTCGATTTCTGGGAGTTTTCCTAGATTGTTGGTGAAAAAAGTTTGGTTCAATATATGTTGGATCTATGAATGATATTTGCATGGTACTGTTACTCGTAATTTTCCTCGATTTTTTATATGAAAATGTTCGTAATATAATGGACTAGATTATCGGTGGAAGAAAAAGCCTGTTTAGAATTTCTTGGGTTTGTTATTGGTATTAGAATGTTTCAATTTGTCGTATTTTTTCTCAATCTTTGATGAGAAATGTTGGTGAAATAACGTATTCTTGTGGTATTGCTGTTCATAAAATAAATAGATTACGTGTATGATAGGAGATTAATACTCAGATGTTCTACTCTGATCCTCTTTAGTATTTTTATGCCCAGCTATGCAGACATGGGGTCACCCGATGTACTCATATGCTATGTTAAGCCTTGTGCTAATGTGTTTGCGTTTGGTTGTTCTATGTCTAGCGTACGTGATGGCGTATGGGTGGTATTTTGATCGTATGAGTTTGTAGGCTCCATGCTTCAGCTATGCAGACATAGGGTTACCCGATGTGCTAGTATGCTGTGTTAAGCCTTGTGCTTATGTTATTGAGAATATTTTAGTTCTTCTATGTCCAGTGTATGTGATGGCATATGAGTTGTATTTTGATTTTATGAGTTTGTAGGCTCTATGCTTTAGTATTAAGCTATAAACTCGTATTTCATTTTCAGTATACGTTGGTTTTTTGATGATGGATATTAGCATGGCTCAATTTCTGGGAGTTTTTCTGGATTGTTGGTGAAAAAATGTTGGTTCGATATATATTGGGTCTATGAATGATATTTGCATGGTACTGTTACTCGGAATATTCCTTGATTTTTGATATGGAAATGTTATTAATATATTGGTGCAGATTGTCGGTGAAAAAAAGTTTGTTCGGAATACATTAGATTTGTTATTGATATTAGCATGGTTCGAATAGTAGGATTTTTTCTCGATTTTGATGAGAAAATGTCGGTAAAATGATGGATTCTTGTGGTATTGTTGTATCTAAAATAAATGGATTACGTGCATGATACGAGATTAGTACTCAAATGTTCTATTTTGATCTTCTTTTGTGTTTTCTTGCCCAGCAGCGCAGACATGGGATCACCCGATGTATTAGTATGCTATGCTAAGTCTTGTGCTGATGTGGTTGTAAATTTGGTTTTTCTATGTCTAGTATATGTGACGATGTATGAGTTGTATTTTGATTGTATGAGTTTCTAGGCTCTATGCTTCGGCATCAAGCTACAAAGTTGTCTTTCACTTTCAGTACATGTTGGATTTTTGATGATGGATATTAGCATGGTTCGATTTCTGGGAGTTTTTCTAGATTGTTGATGAAAAAATGTTTGTTCAATATATGTTGGATCTATGAATGATATTTGCATAGTAATATTACTAGGAATTTTCCTTGATTTTTGACATGGAAATGTTATGAATGTAATGGAGCAGATTGTCGGTATGCGTTGGGTTTGTTATTGATGTCAGCATGTTTCAGTTGGTAGGATTTTTTCTCAATTTTTGATGAGAAAGTGTCGGTAAAATGGTGTACTATTGTGGTACTGTTATACATAAAATAAATGGATTATGTACATGATACAGGATTAGTACTCAAATGTTCAATTCTGATCTTCTTTGGTATTTTCTTGTTTTGTGGTCGTATGCTATGTTAGCCCTTATGTTGATATGGTTAGGAATAAGTTTTGTTTTTCTAGTTTGGTTCAGTATATGTTGAGTTTTTTTACTGATATTACCATGGATTGATTATTCGGATTTTTTCCCGATTTTTTATGAGAAAAAGTTGGTAAAACAATGAATTCTTCTAGTACTGCTACGCATAAAATAAATAGATTATGTGCATAATACGTGATTAATACTTGAATGTTTTACTTTGATGTTTTTTGGTATTTTCGTGCCAAGCGGTGTGGACATGGGGTCACCAATATGCTTGTATGCTCTGTTTGCCTATGTGCTGATGTGGCTGCGAACATGTTTGGTTGTTCTATGTCAAGTTTACGTGATGATGCATGAGTGGTATTTTGATTGCATGACTTTGTAGGCTTCGTGCATTTGGAATCAAACTACGAAGTCGTCTTTCACTTTCAGTATATGTTTGTTTCGTGATGGTTTAGATTGGTACTATAAGGCACTCGTTAACCTCGTAAAAGCGGAAAGTAGAGAAAAATTTAAACTTTCTATTTAGTTCTGAAAAACATCTTCATGATACATCCCTTTCTTTTCCATTACAGAAATATTTACAACCTGTACAATACAAAACATCATTTTACTTCTTTTTAAAACTCCCACAAGGTCAACTACATACATATACATATAAAAAATATATGGAAGTTCTCAAAAACTCTTTCTTCTTCAAAATTGGCATATGAACTGCATTGGAGTGGAATAGCTCAGCCAACCTCATCATGCACCCTAATCATCTGCATCACAAGAACTAAATGAGCAATAGCCCAGTAAATGGAAATCCATGCATGCTTATGAACGTTTTTCACTTGAAACTCATTTAGTCTTTGTACCCTTAATTACCTTGGAAAACATTAACCTTTAAAACATGTTTGGGCCCCCTCCTTGATATAATTCCTAACTCAGTGACATAGCAGGCATCCTCTTAATAAATAATATAACATTTGAGGCGTACCCTATCTTGGAATTACCCTCAAGGGATTTGACCTCCCTCTTGTGAGGCGTACCCTGTCTTGGAATTACCCTCAAGGGATTTGGCCTCCCTCTTATTTGGCTTACCCTGTCTTGGAATTACCCTCAAGGGATTTCACCACATCTACCCACTAGGTCAGCAAGCGATGAACCATACCCCTCTTTAAAATAAATAACATCTAGGGTAAAGACTCTTTATTCAAATCATTGCTTGTAAATTATTATTTTGTGCATGAAAGCATATTGAAAACATAACATGCCTTATGAAAATGCTATGAACACAGATATATGTCAGATTCCATTCAATGTCACAATTAACCACCTTTCATATATATACAAACATATACATATGTTCTTGTGATGCTAGAGTGGAATTTCCATTTACTTGGTGTCCAGAAAGTTAAATGAAGTGAGAGACAGATTCCTTTCTCCCAGAAGCTCGATGTGCTTAAACTCCTGATCATAACATTCCAATCAATACCCTTGTCATTGTTTACTCTTAAGTGTCTTTCATTATGAACACATCATGTAATTGACAACTAACTGTTATATCTATTGACAATAACACTTCCTATCATTTATTTTCAGTTTCTAAACATGTATTTCCTAGTAATCACAATAGTAGTAAGTTTATCATACTTATGAACACAAGTTTAAGAATGGTACGAGTATTAGCCATCAGCCACCTTATTTACATAGTCTAGCTAAATCCATCAGTTTCCTTATGTCTTCTCACTCATTTCTATCTTTTACCTTATGTATCACTTCTACACGCCACTTTCTTTATGTTTCCTCACAAAGTCTTATCTTCTACCTATTATAGTACCATTACACGCTAACTCCTTATGTTTTCTTACTAGTTCTCATCTTTCACCTATTGTAGTATCATTACACGCTAACTCCTTATGTTCCCTCACTAGTTCTCATCTTTCACCTATTGTAGTTTCATTACACACCCCTCATAAGGCTACAATCTGTTATTGTATTTTCTAGCTTGCTAGATCACTAAAATGAGTTTTAAACATCATAACCCACTCATATGTACAGATTAACTCTTTTATAAGTTTTGAATGGAGTATTCTACTTATTAGGTCAAGAATCAACTCTAATAGCACATATCCAGCAATAAGTGTAAAAGTAGACTTCTAATAGTAAAATCATCATATACACATAACTTATAAGTAGAGTTTACTTACCTGTTTACAAGTGAGAGCTATTCTATCACTATGCTTGAGAGACTGCCACTAGAAGAAGAAGGAGTACACGAAGAGGAGAAGAGAGGGATGGAAAGCTTCAATTATTTGAGAAAACAAAGAGACACATCAAGGGAAAGAGAGATATGAGAGCTTTGGCTGTATAGAGAAAAAGGAGGAAACCAGGAAGGAGAGAGAGAGATGGAGGACGTTTTTGGTTGAAAGAAATGGGGTTAGGAGTGTTTATCTTACTTGAGTTCAGCCACTTGATGACACAAGTTCCAAGACTAACTTTTATTTTGTCATTAGCCTAAGTATAAGTTAAATTAGAGGCAAATTGTAGGTGCTTATCTATTTGCTTACACAATTCCCTAGGAGTCAAGGTTGTCTCTTATCTGGTCAATAATCTAGCTATAATCTAGTTTAGGGCTCAATAAAACACTTAATAGTTGTCTCTAACATGTTATAACTATAGGCTTAAACAAATTCCCCTAAATCAGATTAGCGTAAAACTATGGCCATCAAAGTGTGTGTAGCTTTGTCCCTTACTTAAAAGATAAAAGAACTGATTAATTAGCTATAATTTTCGTAACTCATAGGTAAGCAAGAGTTTAAGGTGTGTTTTAGCTCCCTACTTAACTAGAAACTCAAGAAATTTTCATTTAAGCACTTCCAATGCCCATTTTCGTAGCTTATACCTATATAAGAGGTTAAGATGGGTTTCAGCTCCTAATAGTGTCAAAAACTAAGAAAAATGTCAATTAGACACTTATATTACCCATATACACATCAAGTATTCTAGGGTTCTTGAATCGATCTTTCACTGCATATGTATACCCCAAGAATTTAATCAATCAGTTAAGAAACTCAAATCACACTAATAAACATGATTTTCAACCTATATGCATGTAGGAATAGAATGCACTCTTTAATTAGCATATCTTGAGGTGTATTATTGAAAAGTGTACTAGTGATAGTTTCTAGGCACTATGACAAGTAAAAACTTAGTTTAGAGTCAAATTTTAGAATTACTCATGAAATTATGAAATCTAGATGCATGGATGTTTATTAGTGACATGATGTACTCATGAGAACTTTGGGCACTACAATTCTCCCATCCTTATAAAATTTCGTCCTCGAAATTTACGTACCAAATAGTTCTGGATATTTGCTCCTCATTTCTTCTTCTCGTTCCCATGTGGCTTCCTCTACTATCTGATTTCTCCAAAGTATTTTCACCAGAGGAATTCTCTTGTTTCTCAACTCTTTCTGTTTTTTGTCAAGAATTTGAACCGGCTTCTCCTCATATGTCAACTCGTGGGTTAATTTCAGAGGTTCATAGCTTAAAACATGAGAAGGGTTCGGAATGTACTTTCTTAGCATTGAAACGTGGAAAACATCATGTACTCCCGATAATGACGGCGGTAGAGCTAGTTTATAGGCCTTACTCCCAATTCGTTCTAGAACTTCAAATGGTCCTACATATCTTGGGCTTAGCTTTCCTTTCTTCCCAAATCTCATCACGCCCTTCATTGGAGAAACTTTCAGGAAAACATGATCATTAACATCAAATTCCACATCCCGTCTTCTTTTATCAGCATACTTCTTTTGTCTATCCTGAACTATCCTCATTCTTGCTCGAATTTTTTCTACAACCTCTGCGGTTTGTTGAACCAGTTCTAGACCCAATAACTTCCTTTCTCCAACCTCATCCTATTGAACAGGAGATCTACATTTTCTTCCATACAAAGCTTGGTAAGAAGCCATTTCAATTGTTGCTTGATAGCTATTATTGTAGGTAAACTCCACCAGAGCTAAATACTTATCCCATCTTCCTTGAAAATCCAGTACACAAGCTCGGAGTAGATCTTCTAAAATCTGAATTACCTTTTCTGATTGTCCATCGGTCTGTGGATGATGGGCTGTACTGAATGCTAACTTGGTTCCCAAAGCAGCATGCAGACTTTTCCAGAAAATAGAGGTAAACTTAGGATCTCTATCAGAAATAATGGACACAGGTACCCCATGAAGTCTAACAATCTCCTGTATGTATAATCGGGCGTACTGATCCATATTATAGGTTGACTTAACTGGAAGAAAATGAGCTGACTTGGTTATTCTGTCCACGATCACCCATATGGAGTTAAATCCTCGTTGTACTCTCGGTAACCCAAGAACAAAGTCCATTGTGATATTCTCCCATTTCCATTCTGGAATTGGTAGAGGTTCTAGCAATCCAGCGGGTCTTTGGTGTTCAGCTTTGATCTGTTGATAAGTCAAGCATTGAGCCACAAATTCTGCTACATTCTTCTTCATATTAGGCCACCAATAATGCTGCTTCAGATCTCGATACATCTTAGTGCTTCCTGGGTGAATTGAATAAAGAGTGCAATGAGCCTCTGTTAAAATCTCTTTCTTGATTTCATCCTTGTCAGGTACACACAATCTTCCTTTAAACTTCAAGGCTCCATCCTTTGAAATCGAAAATTCTGTTCTTTTCCCTTCCTCCACTTCTTTCTTTAACTGAGCCACATATGAATCTTCTTGTTGGCTTTCTCTAATTCTTCCCAAGAGTATAGGTTGTAACACAAGAGCAGATAATCTGGCGGCTACATCTCCAATAGGAATAATCTCCCTTTCTATTCCTTGTAGATCCCTTAAAATTAGTTTCTGCTCATCTAACACTGTAGCAATAGACTTTCTGCTCAAAGCATCAGCTACCATATTCGCTTTGCCTGGATGATAATTGGTCATACAGTCATAGTCTTTTACCAATTCCAACCATCTTCGCTGTCTCATATTCAACTCCTTCTGGGTGAAGAAGTATTTGAGACTTTTATGATCTGTATATATTTCACACTTCTCTCCATATAAGTAATGTCTCCAAATCTTCAATGCAAAGACAACAACAGCAAGCTCTAAATCATGGGTTGGATATCTCTTTTCATACTCCTTAAGTTGTCGAGATGCATAGGCTATTACCTTTCCATTCTGCATCAAC
Source organism: Trema orientale (assembly GCA_002914845.1). Lineage (NCBI taxonomy): Eukaryota > Viridiplantae > Streptophyta > Magnoliopsida > Rosales > Cannabaceae > Trema > Trema orientale. Next base: position 100,733 of record JXTC01000718.1, read on the forward strand.
ACACAACCCAAGCCATTTTTAGAAGCATCGCTATATACAATGAATCCTCCAGATCCTGATGGTATAGTAAGCACAGGAACTGTAATCAACCTTTGCTTTAAAGTCTGAAAACTATCTTCACAAGCGTCTGACCATTGGAATTTAGCATTCTTCCTCGTTAACATGGTCAGTGGAGTAGCTATCCTCGAAAATCCTTCAACAAATCTTCGATAGTAACCAGCCAATCCTAAGAAACTCCTAACCTCTGACACAGTGGTCGGTCGAGGCTAGTTACTTACTGCTTCCACTTTACCTGGATCCACCAAAATTCCATCCTTAGATACAACATGCCCTAGGAAAGTCACTTGTTCCAGCCAAAATTCATACTTCTTGAATTTGGCATATAGTTTCTTTTCCTTCAAAATCTGCAAGACAACCATCAAATGTTCTTTATGCTCCTCATGTGACTTTGAATACACCAAGATATTATCAATAAACACGATGACAAACTTATCAAGAAACTCCTTGAAAACTCTGTTCATCAGGTCCATAAAAGCAGCAGGGGCATTTGTTAACCCAAAAGGCATTACTAGGAATTCATAATGGCCATACCTAGTTCGAAATGCTGTTTTCTGCACATCCCCTTCCTTAATCTTCAACTGATGATATCTTGACCTGAAGTTAATCTTAGAAAATACTAAGGCTCCTTGTAGCTGATCGAACAAGTCATCAATTCTTGGTAATGGATACTTATTCTTGATAGTAACTTTGTTCAGCTCCCTATAGTCTATGCACAGCCTTATAGTACTATCTTTCTTTTTCACGAATAATACTGGAGCACCCCATGGTGATTGACTAGGACGTATAAAGCCCTTGTCTAACAAATCTTGTAACTGCACCTTCAACTCCTTTAATTCAGCTGGGGCCATTCTATACGGTGCTTTCGAGATAGGAGCTGTTCCAGGTAAAAGATCAATCACAAACTCGATTTCTCTATCTGGAGGTAAGCCTGGTAAGTCTTCTGGGAACACTTCTAAAAATTCTTGAACTACGGAAACATCTTCAGGCTTTAGAGTCTGTTCTACTGTTGTATCCACCACACTAGCCAAGTACCCCATACAACCCTTGTTTAACATCCTCCTAGCTTTCATAGCAGAAATCACTTGTAGCTCTCTTTGCCTTAAAACACCATTAAACACAAATTGTTCCTCCCCTGGTGGCTGAAACTTAACTTGCTTCCGATTACAATCGATAATAGCCTGATACTTTGTCAGCCAATCTATACCCAGTATTACATCAAAGTCTTGCATATTTAGCACTACAAAGTCAGCATATAAACTTCTCCCTTCAATCAGAATCTGGCACGCCCTTAAAATCTGATTAGAAATGATCTCATCCCCAGATGGAATTGTCATACTATAATTCACTTCTAAACACTCAGGAGTGGTACCCAATTTTCTCACGAATGCATTCGATGCAAATGAATGTATTGCGCCAGAATCTATCAATGCATTAGCTAGAATACCAGAGATTAAGATCTTACCTTCTACTACCGATGGGTCATATGCTGCTTGTTCTGTGCTCATGGTGAACACTCGTCCCTGGACTTTCTTCTGGTCTCCTTGTTGAAGCATGGGACAGTCCTTGGAATAGTGACCCACCTTGTGGCACTTGAAACACTGGTTGGTTCCCTTGAAACACTCTCCAGTATGAGGCTTCCCACACTTCGGGCAAGTGGGTTTGGTCGAAGTAACACCTTGCTCTATTCGGGGTCGCTTCGCATTCCCAGGTCTTTGTTCATTCTTCCTTTGCTCTCCTTGCCTCCATTGCCCACTTCTAGCTACAAAAGCCGCTTTCTTCTCATTCAATATCTTCAGTTGAACTTGTTCCGCCTTAAGGGCCATATCTATCACCTCACTGAATTCTGTGACCCTCGTTACAATGACATCCCTGGAAATGTTTCCCCTTAATCCCCTCAGGAAGTACTCAACTTTCTCTTTATTATCATTCCTAATCCACGGGACAAACCGAGACAGTTCTTCATATTTTCTGATATACTCCCCTACCAGTCCATTTCCTTGTCTCAGACGTAGGAACTCCTCAACCTTCGGTGCCCTCGCAGTGCTGTTAAAGTATTTATGATAAAATAACTCTTTAAAGTCATCCCACGTCAGATTCTGAGCAGCTGGCGTCACTCTAATAGTCTCCCACCAGTTGCGAGCTCCCATTTTCAACATATACACGGCACACGACACCCTATCTTCATCATTGAGTTTCATATATTCAAAGATCACTTCTAAGGATTTTATCCACTCCTCTGCTATATAGGGATCGGCTCCACCCATAAAATCTACAGGATGCTGTTTCCTAAACCTCTCATAGATTGGCTCAGAGTTTTCTTGCCGTAAAGGAATTACTGGAGGTTGTGGTTGGTTGTAGTTCCTCTCTAACATAAGCCTCATCTATTCCATTTGCTCATTGTGCATCCTTGTTTGCTCCCTAATTAGGTTGGTCAGATTCTCAACCACATGACCCAAACCTTGCTCAACTCGGGGTCTTTGAGCTTCTGGCTGCCTTTCTTCCTCATGTTGAGCTCTAGCCTCTTGCTGCCTTTCTTCCTCAGGCTGAGTTCTAGCCCTTCTTTTAGGAAGTGTCAATCCCTTTCTTTTAGGGGCCATCACTCCTGTGTAGTGCCCTTTTCTATGATTCGTTTATCACCAGCCAATAATAGATGTATGCAACAATTATTTATGCACAAATAAGAAATTTAAGCACAAAGATAAGTAAACATACCAGTTGGCCGAGTCACCCTTCTAATACATGTTCATATGCCTTTTTCTTGTTGTCTACAGAAACGTTTTAACCTCTGCTCTGATACCAACACTGTAAGGCACTCGTTAGCCTCGTAAAAGCAGAAAGTAGAGAAAAATTTAAACTTTCTATTTAGTTCTGAAAAACACCTTCGTGATACATCCCTTTCTTTTCCATTACAGAAATATTTACAACCTGTACAATACAAAATATCATTTTACTTCTTTTTAAAACTCCCACAAGGTCAACTACATACATATACATATCAAAAATATATGGAAGTTCTCAAAAACTCTTTCTTCTTCAAAACTGGCATATGAACCGCATTGGAGTGGAATCGCTCAGCCAACCTCATCATGCACCCTAATCATCTGCATCACAATAACTAAATGAGCAATAGCCCAGTAAATGGAAATCCATGCATGCTTATGAACATTTTTCATTTGAAACTCATTTAGTCTTTGTACCCTTAATTGCCTTGGAAAACATTAACCTTTAAAACATGTTTGGGCCCCCTCCTTGATATAGTTCCTAACTCAGTGACGTAGCAGGCATCCTCTTAATAAATAATATAACATTTGAGGTGTACCCTATCTTGGAATTACCCTCAAGGGATTTGACCTCCCTCTTGTGAGGCGTACCCTGTCTTAGAATTACCCTCAAGGGATTTGGCCTCCCTCTTATTTGGCTTACCCTGTCTTAGAATTACCCTCAAGGGATTTCACCATATCTACCCACTAGGTCAGCAAGCTATGAACCATACCCCTCTTTAAAATAAACAACATCTAGGGTAAAGACTCTTTATTCAAATCATTGCTTGTAAATCATTATTTTGTGCATGAAAGCATATTGAAAACATAA
>JXTC01000719.1:0-18523 GCA_002914845.1 Trema orientale
GACATACAAAGTACATGTGAAATATTATCTAGTTGGACACTAGATCTGCAAGCTAATTTTTCCCATCCCACCCTTGGAAAATGAATCCATGTGTGACTAACTGCATATATCATACAAAGAAAGAAAACAAGAAGGGCAAGAAAAACTAGTTGACCCAAAAGCAAACTGTTTCCTGTGATGAAAAACAATGAAGTGGCCACAAAGCTAAAAAGAAGCCAAGTGATATTAGGTTTAAAATGTACCTTCAACCATAAACTTATTAACCTTGCTTTGTCGATTAGACAATCGAGAGAAGCATTTTGCTGCAGCAGGCAGTTCCTTTCTCGGGATGTTCCTTTTGCACTGTTCATGTATCTTTTTAGCTTCTTTAGATTTTGCTCTTCTTTCGTTAATTCACCCATTATTTTCTTAGCTTCTTTTGCAGACTCAATATTTTGATCAATTTCGCCAACTAAAGAATCCTCATCTTCCATTGATTTTGCAAGATTATGTGCTCTTTTGTAACAATCGAGTGCCTCGTCATACCTCTGATTTCTATAATGCAACACACCAAGATTGATGTATCCCTTTGCCTCTCCTTGACAATGCCCAATTCTCTTACAGATCAAAATGTCCTTCTCCATGTGATACTTTGCTTTAACCCACATCCTCAGCTCCATATACACAAATCCAAGGTTGTGATGGAGCCGGCTACGCCCGGCATCATCTCCCATCACCTCTTCTTCATCACAAATCTCTAACCCTTTACTAAGGATCTTCTGAGCCTCTTCGAAATTGTCAAGCTCCATTTCAAGCATTCCTATGTTGTTGTGCGCATCAATATATTCCTCGAGGAAAGAACAATTATTTGCAGGTGGGTTATCCTTGAGAGCCTGTGCAAGCTCCATAGCAGTGTTAAAATACTTTTTGGCACTCATCACCAAGTTGTTGTCGTCCTTGAAACTTAAAAGCATCTCATAGTAGGTACGACCTAACTGGGTGTTGGCCCTTTGCTGCTCAGCAAGATCATTTGCGTCCTTGGCAAGCTCTAAATGTTTTTTCTGACCCAAAAAAATAATAATAATAATAATAAAAAATAGGGACAACTAAAACTCAGAACGAAATGATTTTGCCATATATTACAGTAAAAAAGGGACATGTAACCTATGATGAAATCAGGTGATGAAAAGCACTATCTGGACAAAAACCAGAAGATTAAACAAAAATCACAAAGGTATAAATCATAGTAACAATGGAAAATAATCTTAAGAAATTGAGCACATCTAGTTTTGAAGCTACATCCACAGATAAATAAAATTTTAACCTCAAAATGGATCTATGTTAAAGACACCAGACCAGTAAGTAAAAACTTCAAAAAGCATTTTGTAGGTTTAACCATACACTATACTTGAGTCCAATCCATTACAGAACCCAGTATAGCAAAGTGTGTGCGCGCCCAAATTATTATAATTATTATTAAAAAAAAAAAAAAAAAAAAAAAGAGGACCCATTTGTTTCGACACAATAAAGATCGAGTAAAAACTAGAAAATGGGGACTAGAACGGAAGTGAAGTAGAATCGGAGCTCAAAAGCCAGTTACCTGATAAGAAAGAGCCTCTTTGAAGTCCTTGAGGAGAAGATAAACCTCGCCGAGAGACTGGCAAGTGGCGAAGCAATGCCTCTGAGTCAAAAACTTGAAAGAGATTTCATAATCGAGCCGAAGCCACCTGAGGGCTTCCACGTACTCTCCTCTGTCCTTCAATATATGCCCAATGACGTTCGCCCACTTCGCCTCCTCCTGGTGGTTCCCTTCCGCCCTGGCGCTCTTGTACGACCGCTTCGCCGCGCTCAGCTTCGACTCCTCCCGACCTCCCATTTTCCCGTAAGGAGTCATCCAACCAAGACGACTGAAGCACCTCTCAGACAGCCGATGAAGAAAAGAAAATTCGATTTTGTGAATGGGTTTTGGATCTTTGCATTGCTTTTTTCTTTCTTTCTTTTTTTTTTTTTTTATTCCCTTTTTTTTTTTTTTTTTTGACAAAGAAAATTCTCATTTGAAATTTTTGGAGGGCTTGATGATTTTTCCCGCCAAACATTTTCCCGGCTGTGCGAAAAATAAATAAATAAATAAATAAAGATAATGAGTGCGGGTGATGTCAAAAACCTTTGGCAAAATGACAAACTGAGAAACCGAAGTTAGCAAAATAATTATTTTGTTCATTTATCATATTTTTTATTTCAATAAATTTTAAGTGGCACTATTTAATAGATATTAACAAATAACAGTGTTTAATTAGTAAAAAAACACTCATTAAATACCTTAAACAGAGTAATTGGGCAAAATAACTTTAAGACAAAGTTTAGTTTGCAAAACAACTTTCCAAAAATGTTAATTCACAAAATGATTTTCTTTTTTTTTTCAAAAAAAGTTAAAAATAAGTATAACAAAAATAAGTTAAGATTAAGTGTCGCTGACTTGGAAAAAAAAAAACAAAAACAAAAACTAAATAGGTGTGGAAAAGAATTCTTCTTTTGTCTAGCGAGATACCTCCTCATAAAACTTGAAGAATTTGTCTCAAGTTTCATGCGTTTTAGTGCTTTAGGTTGAGGATTAAAAGAAGTGCATACAAAGAAAATAAAGTTTTTAAAAGGTTAGTAATCAACTTAATTCTTGCTTTTAAGTTTTTATTTATATGTTTATTTAGAAATGCATAAGTATATTTCACTTAAGTAGTTTTGTGCAAAACAAATGAGTTTAGATTTTAAAAAAAGGTTTGAATAGTTGAATATTAGAGGTTGAAGATAACCTGCAATTTAGCGACCATCTATAATTGAAGATGACCTAATGGCTGCTCAAGCATAAATAGTGTCACTCAAGGTTGCTTGGCCAATATAAATTTAATAATAATTTTTGTTCCAATTCATTGTTATTTCAATATAGATTTTGTCATTTCATTATAGGTATGGATCCCATCTATATTTTCGTACTATACAATAGTGAATAGAAGGAAGACAACGGCACTTAGGAATGTTTTGGAAGTGGGTTTAGCATGGACTTTATGGTTAATAGGAGTATCAAGCTTCTTGAATTTGTGAACCAAATTTATAATAAAGCACACATCAATTAAAATGTATATAGAATTGAAATAGCACATAAGATCATCGGGTGACATGTATAATAAGACCGCACCAAATCACATTTGCGAATATTTGGATAACAAGGATGTTATGTATTTATATAGAGTTGATTGTGCCTTTATTATACATGTCATCCCTAAAAAGAGTCAAGATAAAGGAAAAGCAGTGTTCGTCAATGAATAATGATAATAGGGAACTTGATTTTTGCGAGGGATGTTCACATGATGACTATTTTGGGTGTTATGTCATGGAACAAGTTTCAAATAATGCAAGATATATTTCAAATGATATTTTTAGTCAATTGAACATTCGTTGCATATACGTATAGTTAGCACGAAGAACAATAAAAGTATCATTAGTTCCAATCTAACACTGTAGATGATAGTGCATGAGGAAGAACTTGAAGGAGGTAACAAAGTTACTGAGGGAAGTGACGAAGAGAGAGGTGAAGATGTGTACCCGAAAAGTCACATTATCCCTTTTATTGAGATGCTAACATATTTGAGAAAGATATTAGTAGATTCAACTCACAAATAAGTCTTGGAAGCGAGAGATATAATAGATTTGATTTAATCGTATGTTAACACTTTTTAAGTAAGACCGAATTGAATAATAAGCTCAGTCTCATTGCTATTAATGAAAAATTTGAAATAAAGACACAAAGAAATCAACCAAATCGTTAAAGTTAGTTCGGTGTATTACTGAAGATTGCTCATAGAAAATCCATATTATAAAGATGACTGATTCTAATTTCTTTGTCATTTGCGAGAATAACAGTGTTCACACTTGTTCAGTGATGAACTGGTCAGTTAATCACAGATAATCATCTAAGTCACGTGATTGAAGCTCGAACGCAAGGATACTTTAAAGACTGTAAGAAATTACTCAACCATAAAATTCTCATGGGATTCATTCGTGAGGAAATGAATGTTCAAGTCAGTTATTAGAAGGTTGATAACTCTATGAAAATAGAGTTATCTGGTGTACTTTTAGTCTTAAAATGATTGTTTTAGAAAAATAAATTGTCTAATCTAGGTGTCTTTGCTTGCTTTATTTTAGTCTTTATATTTTTTATATTTAAGGTCTAACTTAGTTAATATCTATTTTATTTCTCTAATTTTCAAGTAAAATTACTGAATTCTGGGTTTGAGCTCTGTAGAATTTTAAATGGCAGCCTTTTAGGAGAAAAAGCTGAATTTGAGCCAAAAGCCGGAAACTGAGTTTTGATGCAGTAGAGTCGGAGCATAGTTGAATTAGTAGATTCTCTCTACCTAACAATTTTTGTGCAATGTTTCTTCAATAAAGTGGTCCTCATTTCCTTATTTGGTTGACAAGTGTACTAGGGTACCTCACCTACTCTTATATAAAAGGAAAAAGAAGTACTATCTAAAGGGAGAGATGGCTGAGCTGAGAGAAAAAGGAAAAAAGTAAGAGAAAAGAATGAAGAATAATACAAAGAAAAAGAATGAAGAATAATACAAAGAAGGAAAGGACGAAGAAGGAAAGGGTATTAGCAGAGAAGTGCACACATAGTCATCATCCAGCTAGAGTTTTTCTTACTTTTTTTTTTTCTTCGTATTTATTTTCTTCTTCTTTTTCTTATATTTTTCTGTAATCAATGGGTTTTGTGATTTGCTAATTTTTGAAACCCAGAACATGAGCTAAGTTTTTTTTAGCTGGGATTGCAATGAATCTGAGGTTGTAATGACTTTTTAAATGTTATTTTGATGTTTATGGAATTAATCTTTTGTTCATTCAAATGAGCTTAAATATTAATTCCTATTATTGTTTGGCCACCAATATCTAGGAAATATGAATTAAGATTAATTCTGGAAATATTAATTCTAGTTGGATCTAGCTTGAATGATGCATATTTCAATTATCTCCTTTATAGATCTTTGAATTTGTGACAGTATAAGAATATATTATTGTCGTGCATAACCCATAAAAATTGATGCTATAAATTATGTGTTAAAAACTAGTTAGGCATAGGAATATGTTAAAATTAATTTGAAGAACTTTAATCATAATAAATTTGGAAAGTTATTATGTGCAGATTTAATTTTTGGTTAACAGGAGTGATTTTACTGTAACATTGCTGCAGCATTTATAGCCAAAATTACAACCGAGGAGGATTCGGTAATCCTAGCTTTATTCTACTATTGATTTACAATCAATTGATTAGATCGTGTTATTCTCTGCTTAGTATTTATATTTTTGTCTACACCCATTAGTTTTTACTATTTTATTGCAAATTTTTATGGCTCATTTCTTAAACTATCTTCCTTGACATTTAGCTTTTACAATTAACTTAGTAATCAATCTCTGCAGAGACGATACTCTACTCACTATTATATTACTTATTTGTATGTGCACTTGTATAGCAATTATAAATCCGCAACAAAGGCTTAAAAAGTAAAGTAATTGGCTCATAATATGATCAGAGGTATGCCTAGAAAGTTCTGCCATGCTTCTCTCATATTTAATTATACTATAACATATTGTCACTTGTATTTAATTACACTAAAATAAGATTAACTTACGTAAATTAGTGGGAAGTCATAATTTTTTTTAATATACCTATGCACAATTAGCACAATATATGACCTTGAGACTTATAATTATACTATAACATAGTATCACTTGTATTTAATTACACTATAATATAGTATCACTTATGTTTAATTACATTGAAATAAATTAGTTCACTCAAATTAGTGAGAAATCATAATAAATATGATAGATGACTTTGGGACTTATAATTACACTGTAACGTAGTGTCAATTGTGTTTCATCACATTAAAATTAGATCAATTTACTTAAATTAGTGGGAAGTCATATTTTTTTAATATGCCTATGTATAATTAACATAATAGGTGACTACTTGACCTATTATTACATTATAATATAGTGTTACTTGCATTTAATTATGTTATAATAAAATTAGTTTACTTAATGTTGTGGGAAGTTACATGTTTTTTTATTAAAAAAAATATATATAGTAGACAACCATAGTACATATAATAAATTCTAGTACAGCATCACGTGTTCATTATATTGAGTGATTATAATGGTAATCTAATTATATTGAGTGGTTATTATGATCATTCCGTGTAATTTTAAGATCACTTAATGTAAATTTTGGTTGCTCTAAACTTATTTGGTCGCACTGTTTGAGTGTTATTGTGGATTATAGATCCATGATTAAGTAATTAAGAATTTAAAGAGTGTCTTAAGTACACAGTCATATTAATTTAACAGCATAAAATAAGAATATTAAAAACTATTAATATGGATGACATATAAGGAAAAAAAAAAGGTCCATAGCTAGTAGGATGTGCTTAAAACATCTAGATGGATCGCGTTGATTAGGACATTTCTTTGCATTGCATCTTGTTTGCCCACATATCTTGTATCAATATTGCTTTTTAAGAATTGGGAAGGGATACACCTGATTCTTGGCCTACATTTAGTTAATTCATTTTCTGGTGCTACTACCTTAATGGCTCTAATCTTTTTAGGAATATTATCCTATTTTGATTCTGGGGCACTAGGATAAATGGTTTCAGAGTATGCTAACAACTAATATTGTGCATTGCAGTATTCAAAACATCATGAGTTCTCCAGCATTTTGTGGATGAGACTTTTCTATTGTTGCTATTGTTGGATTTTAAAACGATTTTTGCAGCAGAAGATTGGCCCAGGAACATTCAAAAATTTTCTCAAAATAATTGACTATTCATGTGCATAGTATTAATTCATAAAAAACAGAATACATATGTTTTAGGGTTTTCCCAATTTTTGGGATTAATCCTAAGACATAAATTAGTGCAAGTTAAGCACAAGATTACCAAGACTTAAGCTAGCTCACCTAAACTACATGTAGCATGGGTCAAGCTATGTGTCACTCGAAGCAAAGCCAAGCTACATGTCGTTGAGAATAAGCTACATGTCGTATGGCCTGAACTACACGTCACTCAAGCCCAAGCTACACACCGTTTTGAAGGGGCCCTCCACGTGTACAAGCTACCCTCAAGACTCTAGAAGTTTCTGGAAACATCCAATGTCAAAAATACTTGTACCTTAAGCTCTTATGGTCTAAGTACTTACAAGACAAGTTCTTTGTCTTCAACAACAAGCCACCCCATGGTTCTAGAACACTCTAGAACTCTCTAACTTATATCCTAAGAGTTTGTAGCTCAAGTACTTACAAAGCAAGTTGTCCCTAGGCTTCTAGACAATTCCGGAAGTGTCTAACTTAGAGGCTAAGATTTTTATCCTCTTGTACATTAAGTAAACTTAGCAAAAGAGATTTTGATACCTCGTCTACTTAGGGCCTAAGACATCTTGTCTTACAAGGTAATTTTTGCCTATAAATAGGGCATAACCTCTCTCATTTGTATCATGATTCATCCCATTAATATAAGTTTTTATTTTCTCTCAACCGTGCTCTCTCTTTCCTTCTCTCTCCTTCTTGTTCTCTTTCTTGACCGAAGCCCTCAAGCTTCCCCTTCTCTCTCTTGCTTTTATGTTCAATCCGTGGTCTAACATCATCCACGCCACCATCCTTCATTCTCCACACTTTTTCTAACTCGTGTGCTTTAGCGATCTTTGGGTACCGAGCTACTCTCCACAACCCCGTACTTGACCTGTAGCACAAGTTCGAGGTTTTGTGCTCTCTATATTATATATATATATCTGTCTTGTATCTCTATCTTAGCGAGTAATTCGTATTGCTGCTCTAAGTGCAATCAATTACTACGCTTTCCCTTCCCCATAAAGTAATCTGTATTGCTACGTTGAGTACAATCGGTTACTTTGCTCCCCTTTCAATTATTGTGCGTATTTATTTAGTGATCTGTGTTGTTTTCCCTCGCAACTGGTCACATCGCTTTATTTAAATTTCAGTACTTTAATTTCAGTTATTTATTATTATTTCTGAAAATATGGCTAGACTTACCGCCTCGTAATTCTAACCCCTCGAATTAACTAAAACTGGCATATGGACAGTATCGCCTTCGTCAGTTTCTAACTATTTATTTTTCTGCACTTTATTTCTGCTACTAACTTCTAGTTGACACTATAGTCGGTTTATTCGCCTCCGTCAACTAGATCCCTTTATTATAATCGCATTATTATATTATTATCGATCCGTAAGCTAGTTATCCTTGCAACCGCCTACGCACAAGGACGCCGTGGGAAGTGTCGTTCCTTATTGCGACCGCCTATCGGGACTTCGATACATAGTGTCAGTGTTGTGATAACACTTACGTTATTATTACGCCAATATTATTATTTTTATATCGTAAGTACGTTATTCCTGCAACCGCTAACGTGGCAAGGCCGCGGGAAGTGTCGTTTTCTATATCGACCGCCTATCAGGACTTCGACATGTAGACAGTGTTGTGATATCTCTTACACCTATACACTCTTTGTAATCTAACCTTAATCTCAATTTTCCTCTGTCTTGTTTTAATTAAGTACATATCACACTAATTAATCCAGAGCACAACTTTGACCCCGAACATTAAAAGGCGACTCCACTGGGGGGTAACCAAAGGAAAACTGACGTTTCTTCGGGATTCCCAAGATCCATAAGTGCATCTTGGTATCTTATCCATTTCACCCAGCGGTGTACAATTACTCTGCCCGTTTCATTTCTCAACATTCGGTGGTGTACCGATACTCTGCTCGTTTCATTTTCAACACTTGACGGTATACCGTTACTCTGTCCGATATACCGTTATTCTACCCATTTCATTTTCAACACTTGACCAGTATACCGTTACTCTGCCCGTTTCATTTTTCGATACTTGGCGGCGTGCTGTTACTCTATCAAGTATACCGTTATTATGTCCATCTCATTTCTTTTCATTTTATCTTCTTGAAACTCCATCAAATTTCTTTTAATTTTTCGTCCTAAAATTCTGTCAAATTTCTGTCCCCCTCTTTTCAGAAATTTCTTTCAAAAAAACAAAAAAAAAGGTCCCATTTCTTTCTTTTCTCCGTTTCCTCAAAATGGCAGACGAGCAAAATCCGGTAATTAATGCCGAAGCTCAATCTCTCATTACTAAATTAACAGCCTCATTAGACAGTATGAGATAAACTCAAGCAGACATGCAATTGTCTTACGTCGAAATTCTCCAAAGGATTACCACTATCGAAAAATCTTATAGAGCCGGACCTTCTATTCTAGTTTCACCTCACAACAACACTTCTCATGTCTCAAATTAAGACCCTACCAATCCTACTGCCACAACTTTAACTGTTATTGATAATGAAGCTCCCAAAAGTTTTATTATAAAAGAAGAACTTCAAGAAATGCTCAAGTCTGAAGTAGAAAAAGCTAGCAAGATTGTTGCAGCAGTGGACTTTTAACCTCCATATCCTGCCAGTATTCTTTCCAAGTCATATCCAAAGGATTATACTAATCCTCGATTTCAGAAATTCGATGGGAAGAAAGAAAATGCTAGGGAACATGTCAATAGTTTCCTAGATAATCTGGGAGTTTACGCCAGCGACCATGAATTAAGATTGAGAGAGTTCTCAAAATCTCTCACTGACCGAGCATACTCTTGGTTCGTCAATTTACCAGCAGGCAGTATTGGTACTGGAATGAGTTGGTAACAATATTTTGCACAAAATTCTTTGCAGCAGAACGCAAGTTGGGCTTATCCGATCTCTCTAGCACAACACAAAGAGAAGATGAATCACTTACAGCCTATGTAAACAGATTCAAAGAAATAGCTCTTGACTGCAAAGAAATTATCTCAGAAGAAGAATTGATTCGAGTGTGCATCAACGAAATGCAAGCTGAATACAAAGTTCATACTGAAAATCATATGAGCTCAAATTTTGCTGAACTAATATTCAGAGTGAGCAACACTGAAGCAACAGTAGCGAAAATGCATAAAGCTATGCCTGATAAAGAATTGCTACTGAAAATTGGAACAGACCACTTTTCTCCAAAAGAAGGAAAGAAGTTGCTACAGTTGATCAACGCTAACAAGGTAGAAGAGATCAACCAATTCAGCTAGAAATACCACTTACCAAAGATAGAATCAATAGTTTGGTGTGAGCCTGGATAGAAGATGGAGTTCTGAAATGCCCACAGCCCAGGAGACAACCAACACAAGAAGCAATGCAAGATCTCAAATATTGCTTGCTACATAAAAGAGTACACCATGCCACATCAGACTGTTATATTGTCCGAAGAGTTTATCATGAGAAAGCTCAACGAGGAGAAATTCTGATTGGGTAACAACAACAAAGGGCTGAAAATAATCCTTTTCCCAATCATGAAAGAGGGCAAGTGAACACTTGCACAGCTATTGATTCAACTGTCGACGATCCGGCTAATGAAAAATCATCAAAAGGAGAAAAAACCAATATAATGGTAGAAAATCTCATGAAGTCTCGAGCTTTCAAAAATCTGTTTGACACTTTAGAATTTGGAGATGAAGCTCGTCAAGAAGCTATACTAGCAATCTTCAAGATATCTCAATGGTTTGGTCCACAATGCTGCTCTATTAATCATGTTGTTGGTCGAATTGCCAAGAAAGATCAGGATACAATCATATTTTCTCAGAAAGATGCCCAAGTTATGAACTTCAATCATAATAAGCCACTCTACGTGGAAGCTAAAGTAAATGGCACTCCTTTCAAACGAGCTTTGGTAAACAATGGCTCGTCAGTCAATCTCATGCCTTGGCAAGTTTTCAAAGCAGCTGGTATTCCAGAAAGTAAACTAATCTTGCAAACTATACCACTTGTCACTTTTGCATCAAGTTCTCATACTACGAAAGGGCATGTTAATGTGGACCTACAAGTTAGACCCATCCGAGCACCAACTAAATTCTTCGTGATCGATATGGATGTGTCCTATCATTTGCTGCTTGGAAGACCATAGATTTACCACAATCAAGTGGTACCTTCTACGTTGCATCAGTGTCTGAAAGTGATAAGAGGCAAAAGAGAAATCCTAGTGCCCGCAACAAAGGTTTCGTTTGCTCAACAAGAAGTTTTTTGGCCAGAGTCTATATTCTTTGATGATATTTTTGATGGGCCAAATGAGACAAAGGCACAAGGAGTATCGTTGCATGCAACTGTCAATGCAGTTGGGTCATCCTCAAACAACATGATGGAGATTGATTCAGTAGACTTAAAAGAATCTTCTCTTCAGCGAATTACTCTACCTGACGGGAGAATCGCTTATCAATTATGAAGTTGTGGCGAGGCCAGTAATGACCTCGCGAGCTTCAAAAAAGTTTTATCTTACACAGAATTCAGAATGAATAGAAGCCATTCTACTCCTCCAGAAAAATTACAAGACGAGCCCAAGAATCCTCAAGAAGGGCTTAAGAAAATAAATTTGGTAGAAGATGGAGAAGAAAAGTCAACGTTTATTTCTGCCAAATTAGAGCCAGATTTTGAAGCAGCTCTAATAAAGTTGCTGAAAGAATATCGTGACATTTTTGCATGGACCTACAAAGACATGCTAGGATTAAGCAGTAAGTTAATCACACATAAGCTTACTGTAAATCCTACTTTCAAGCCAGTTAAGCAGACCGCGAGGAATTTCAACAATCAAATTCAGCTACAAATCAAAAAGGAGATAGAAAAATTATTAGAAGCTGGATTCATAAAACTATGCATACATGCGACATGGTTGGCAAACATAGTACCAGTGAGAAAGAAGAATGGAAAAATCAGAATTTGTGCAGATTTCAGGATCTAAACAAAGCGTGCCCAAAAGATGATTTTCTACTACCAAATCTAGATATACTTGTCGATGCAACGGCCAACCATAAAATGTTCTCATTCATGGATGGATTTAGTGGTTATAATCAAATCAAGATGGATCCAGAAGATGCCAAAAAGACTACTTTTAGAACTTTACTTGGCAATTTCTACTACACTGTAATGCCATTTGGATTGAAGAATGTAGGAGCCACTTATCAACGGGCAATGACAGCAATTTTTCATAATATAATTCATGATTATATGGAAGATTACGTCGATGATTTGGTAGTGAAATCCAAAAAAAAAAAGAATCACACTTGGATCACTTGAGAAAAGTATTTGAAAGATGCAGAAAATATGATCTCAAGATAAATCCCTTGAAATGCGCTTTCGGAGTCACAGAAGGCAAGTTTCTTGGATTCGTGGTCTACAACGATGGAATCAAGATTGATGAAGATAAATCAAAGGCAAGAACGGAGATTAAGCCACCTCAAGATCTCAAACAATTGAGAGAATTCATTGGAAAGATTTTCTATCTCAGGAGATTTATTCCAGCTTTAGCCAGTATTATCAAGCCTCTTCATCAATTGACCAAAAAAGATAAGAAGTACAAATGGGGTCTTAAGCATGACTATGCTTTTGAAGAAATCAAGAAGATTCTCACCAACTCACAAGTCATGGTTGCCCTATCTCCAGAAAAAGAGCTATTAATTTACTTGGCAGCATCTGACGAATCAGTTGGGATACTAATAGCACAAGACTATGAAGGCTTGGAGAAGCTGGTTTATTACTTAAGCCGTCTACTCAGAGGTTCGGAGAAAAGTTAATCTCTCGCAGATAAGCTCTGTGTTGCACTAATGTATGCAATACAAAAGCTTCGACACTACATGGTCACTTACAGAGTTAGAATAATCACGAATTCTGATCCGATCAGGCTCCTACTACAAAAGCTTATCCTAACTGGTCGTTATGCCAAGTGGATGCTCACGCTTAGTGAACTCGATATCACTGTCGAAAAGCCAAAGGCTATCAAGAGTCAAGCTCTATTCGAGTTGCTTAGATATACTAAGCATGATTCAGAGGAGATAATATCTATGGAAGATAACGAAGAATGTTGAATACTCTATTTTGATGGTGCCCTCTACACGTAATGAAGGAAGTGCTAGAATTGTTCTGTCAAACGATCAAGGTGAAATCTTCAAGAAAGCTGTTAAATTAGCTTTCCCTTGCTCCAACAATGAAGTTGAATATGAGGCTTTGGCAATTGGATTAGATCTGGCCAAGGAAATGAAAATTTCAAAATTAAAAATTTGTGAGGACTTCAATTTAGTCATCAGACAGCTTAATAGAGAATTTGCTGTCAAGGAACCGAATTTGGTTAAATACCGAGAAGAAATTCAAAAAAAGCTCCATAATTTCAAAAATTATGAACTGGAATATGTCCCCAGATCTCAGAATAAATATGCAGACGCTTTGGCAACTCTAGTGCTGAAAATGAGTCATACAGATGAAAATCTAATTCAAATCCCTTTAGAGACCAAGTCAGAGCTAATACACTCGTCAATGCAACAATCAAATGGGTGGATCCAATCCATTAAAGAGAAGCTGGAAAGTCCAGAAGTCAAAGATATCAGAGAAATCAAAGCATTTATATTGATCAATGATCAAGTTTACAAGAGATTCTCTGATGGAGTTCTAGCAAAATGCATTAACGAAGAATTTGGAAGAAAAGTGTTAGACGAAGTCCATTCTAAAATCTGTGGTTTAGATGGACCAACACTAGCTAGAAGAATCCAACGACTTAGATACTTTTGGCCTAAGTTAAGAAAGTAAGCTAATGAGCTACAAAGAAACTGTAAGTAATGCCAGCTTGTAATTGATCCCAAAGAAAGCTTCTTTGTAGAAGAAGAAGACTAGAGAAGAGATTACATTGACTACATCATTCATGGCCAACTGCCTGATGAAATTTCTTCAGCTATTCTCGTCAAACGTAAAGCAGATTGATTCTTTCTTCAGAATAACTTGCTTTTTAGGAAAAGCTTTCAAGGAAAGGTCCTGAGATGCTTAGGACCCAATGAGATAGAAATAGTCCTAAAAGAAGTTCATGCCGGGGACTGTGGCGGCCGTATGGGTGGAAGACGCCTATTCGAGCAGTTGATCACTATTGGATACTATTGGCCGATGATGGAAAATGATGCCATAGAATTTGTCCGAAAATGTGATGCCTGCCAAAAACATGGAAACTTGATACATATACCCACTGTCAAATAGGAAGTATCACATCATCTTGGCCATTCCACACCTGGTCGATTGATCTCATTGGACCAATCAGTCCTCCCTCAAAAGGAAAGATCTAGATTTTAGCAGCTACAGAAAATTTCACAAAATGGTCTGAGGCTATTTCTCTTAAGAGGGCTACTTCAGAAGCTGCTAGCCAATTTGTACAAAAAAATATCATCTGTCGCTTTGGTGTACCTCGAAGAATACTGTCTGATAATGGGACACTCTTTATTAGATAACCGTTTGAATCACTGCTAGAAAGATATCAAATTTTCATGGAAAATCTACCAGATATTATCTTCAAGGAAATGGAGCCATAGAAGCATTCAACAAAACTTTGATAGCCATCATCAGAAAAATGATTGAGGAAAAATCGATCCGATGGGATGATTATCTACCTCTTGCTCTTTGGGCTTACAGAGCCACCAAACATACTACTACTAAAGAAACTCTATTTTCTCTAGTATATGGAACTGAAACTCTATGGCCTGTGGAACTAAACATACCGTCTACTAAGATGGCACTTGGTGGAACAGAAAACTCTCAAGAATTTGATCTCGAAATTTTGGAATATCAAAGAGCACAAGTACAAGATAGGGTTCGAAACTATCAAAGGAAAATCACTCGAGCCTATAACAAATTGGTACGAGCTAGAAATTTCCAAGAAGGTAACTTAGTACTCAAAGTAGCTGATCATACTATGAAAGGAATGCATGCTGCTAAGTTCATGTCAAATTGGGAAGGACCCTATCAAAGTGAGGATATCCATTCTAGTGGGTATTGCACTCTCAAAAACCTGAATACAGGTACACTTTCTGCACCTACCAACCTCAAATTCATCAAGAGATACTTCATATAGTTTTTTAGACATCTCTATATCTAGGAACTATTATAGATGAATTTTTCATCCTATAATAAATGGTTGGTATTCATTCATTTTAGATTGCACTCATAAAAATCTTTATTTAAGCAATCTATATATTTTACTGCGATAGTTGTACAAATCCTAAGTAAGGTAAAAACTACGCCCAAAAGTATTCTTTGGTACGAGCATTTTGCTGCCAAGATACATTAGAACTGGAGACTGTTAGTATAAACCCGAAAATTGGATATTTCCTGATAATATCTTTTGGTTCAAGCCTATGCTGCCAATAATATTGGGAACAATGAATCAAAATTGGATTATACTAAGCCTGAAAGTACCCCTTGGTACGAGCTTATGTTGCCGACAGGTACATTGGAACCAGGATTTGTCAGTATATATCCTAATCGATACTTTTGTGCGACTCAAGTTTAAAATATAAATTGGGCACACACCCCAATCTAAACTGGGTGCACACCCCAGTCTAAACGTATAATTGGGCGCATACCCCAATTTAAAAATGCTTGGATTTCACCATTTCAAAGTCCAAATAATCTGCAGTTAATTATCATTTAGTCCAATATTGAGATCTTTATCAATTTTTATCTATTCTTTCTTTGCTTTGAACTAATCTCTTATTTTGCATGAGGAATATTCTCACCCTGTTCACGGCTCACATGTGGAAACTACACGCATAAACTCATGCACTTGGTGAAGGAGTTACAAAATTAAGATGAAGTTTGTCATCACTACAAAAAAAGTTTTCTCCAACAAGCAAGATATCAGAATGGTCAATCTAGGCAATGTTCAAGCTAAATTCAGAAATTTGTTACTCACATGCAACGTACTCTTTTTTCTTTCTAGAGATTTTTCCCACTAGGTTTTGCTCTAGAAAGGTTTTAACGAGGCGTTGTTTGGGTTGGGCAATCTAATAGAAATATTTCGGCATGACTATTTGGATCCTAACTAGAGCCTTACACTTTCTGGGCATGCCTGCCATTCGTACCAAGTCCTCTCTTAGGTTAAAAGAGTCATCTTTAGAGAAATCATCAATGAGCTTCTTCAGTTATCGAATTCAAGACAAATCAAGGTCGAGCTTGATGAGCTCTAGCGAATGATCATATCCGTTATAGCTCAGGGGACTTAATGTTTTTGGGTTTTCCCAATTTTTGGGATTAATCCTAAGACATAAATTAGTGCTAGTTAAGCGTAAGATTACCAAGACTTAAGCTAGCTCACCTAAACTACATGTAGCATGGGTCAAGCTACGTGTCACTCGAAGCAAAGCCAAGCTACATGTCGTTGAGAATAAGCTACATGTCGTATGGCCTGACCTACACGTCACTCAAGCCCAAGCTACACACCGTTTTGAAGGGGTCCTCTACATGTACAAGCTACCCTCAAGACTCTAGAAGTTTCTGGAAACATCCAATGTCAAAAATACTTGTACCTTAAGCTCTTGTGGTTTAAGTACTTACAAGACAAATTCTTTGTCTTCAACAATAAGCCACCCCATGATTCTAGAACACTCTAGAACTCTCTAACTTATATCCTAAGAGTTTGTAGCTCAAGTACTTACAAAGCAAGTTGTCCCTAGCTTCTAAATAATTCCAGAAGTGTCTAACTTAGAGGCTAAGATTTTTATCCTCTTGTACATTAAGTAAACTTAGCAAAAGAGATTTCAACACCTCGTCTACTTAGGGCCTAAGACATCTTGTCTTACAAGGCAATTTTTGCCTATAAATAGGGCATAGCCCTTCTCATTTGTATCATGATTCATCCCATTAATATAAGCTTTTATTTTCTCTCAACCGTGCTCTCTCTTTCCTCCTCTCTCCCTGTTGTTCTCTTTCTTGACCGAAGCCCTCAAGCTCCCCCTTCTCTCTCTTGCTTTTATGTTCAATCTGTGGTCTAGCATCATCCACGCCACCATCCTTCATTCTACACACTTTTTCTAACTCGTGTACTTTAGCGATCTTTGGGTACCGAGCTACTCTCCACAACCCCGTGCTTGACCTGTAGCACAAGTTCAAGGTTTTGTGCTCTCTATATTATATATATACATATATATATTTGTCTTGTATCTCTATCTTAGCGAGTAATTCGTAGTGCTGCTCTAAGTGCAATCAATTACTACGCTTTCCCTTTCCCGTAAAGTAATCTGTATTGCTGCGTTGAGTGCAATCAGTTACTTTGCTCCCTTTTTAATTATTGTACGTATTTATTTAGTAATCTGTGTTATTTTCCCTCGCAACCGGTCACATCGCTTTATTTAAATTTCAGCACTTTAATTTTAGTTATTTATTATTATTTCTGATAATATGGCTGGACTTACCGCCTCGTAATTCTAACCTCTCTAATTAACTAAAATTGGCATATGGATAGTATTACCTTCGTCAGTTTCTAACTATTTATTTTTCTGCACTTTATTTCTGCTACTAACTTCTTGTTGACACTATGGTCGGTTTATTCGCCTCCGTCAATTAGATCCCTTTATTATTATCGCATTATTATATTATTGTCGATCCGTAAGCTAGTTATCCTTGCAACCGCCTACGCACAAGGACGCCGTGGGAAGTGTCGTTCCTTATTGCGACTGCCTATCGGGACTTCGATACGTAGTGTCAGCGTTGTGATAACACTTACGTTATTATTACGCCAATATTATTATTTTTATATCGTAAGTACGTTATTCCTGCAACCGCTAATGTGGCAAGGACGCTGTGGGAAGTGTCGTCTTCTATATCGACCGCCTATCAGGACTTCGACACGTAGACAGTGTTGTAATAGCTCTTACACCTGTACACTCTTTGTAATCTAACCTTAATCTCAATTTTCTCTGTCTTGTTTTAATTAAGTACAGGTCATACTAATTAATCCAGAGCACAACTCTGACCCCGAAAAACATACAAAAAGAATAGATCTAATACCTCTTGCAGCCTATCAACGGATCCTAACTTTTCTATCTTCTAAACCACGATCTTCCAATCCAAGCCTCAAGCATAACTGGATGAACGTGTGGGCGTTAAATACAATTTCTTAAACTCACACTTTTAAGTACTTGTAATATTCTCAACACATGAGATTGCAAGAGTTTGTTATACATATAATAAGAAGACTCTCTTCTTTTTCTCTCTAGGTTATGGAGGCTCTGTAAAAAACAATACGTAGTATATTCTGCTAGGGTTTCACCTTATATATATATATTTATTAAACTATTTAATAAATAAATTAATTAATCATATTAAATAATATATTATATATACGAAAACGTTTTCTTACTTTACCGTACGTTTGAAAACGTAAAGTTTACATATATATATATTTAAATTAATTAATTCTAATTAATTAATATATATATATCTAAATAAGAAAATTTTAGTCAGTTTCCCAATTTTTGTTTATCTAATTATCTGATAATTAGATATTTTTAAATTCAAAATTTAAACAAATTAGGAAACTTATCTCTTCATAAATTTAAATTAATTAATTCAAAATTAATTAATTAATTAATTAATAACA
>JXTC01000719.1:33757-83813 GCA_002914845.1 Trema orientale
TTACTTTAGGTTAATTATTTTTTTCTATTGTGTTTAGAATGAATAAGAAATAGCCTATCGGGTTGATTATCGATTTAGTATAGAAAGAGACTTGAGAAGTTTTTGGTATTTAATATAAAGAATACAAAGATGCTAATGTCATCATGTACCCTTGTATCAAGTGTTCATATTTTAGTAAGTTTAGTATTAATATGATAAGAGATCACTTATTTCTAATGGATTTGATAGAAGTTATAAGCAATAGATTTAGCATGGTCATAAGGTTCAAAACACCCTAATTTCATCGGAAAAAAAGTATTAATGGATTTGATCAAAGTCATAAGTGTTGAATAATATATTTGGTATTTAGATCTTTTGAACTTGAATTTCTGTGAGGAAATTGCCTCGCTTTCCTTATGATTAATTACGATTAGCTAGTTATTGCTAATATTTTGCATAACTCAAAATTATTATTTGTATTTTTTATTTCATTTCCATGTTAATTTTAATTAAAAGGGAATTTTGAATATATAATGCATCCGAAATGTCAAATAGACATAGACGAAATTGGTCAGTTTATGAATGACTCAAGATACGTAAAAGGACTATTGTTAACATATAATATCGCCTATTTTAAAATAAAATTCCATATGCTAACAAACTTATTATTGTTTGAATGCATAGTTTCAAGTACAAACTTTCTACACAATAGAGTACATAAATACGGTTCGTGAAGAATTGGTTGAAAAGTTTATAGATTATATTGTTTAAGATTATCCTTTATCTCACTTGATGACTTATCATAGATATGTATACAACGTTTAGATTGATGTTCTTTGTTTTCACTAAATTTATTAACTTAGATTATATAACTTGCTAGCTAGTAGTACTAGATTAATGATACCTTGTTAGTAGTAGTTTAATTTGTAACTAAATTTTAATTAGACATTCTTGTGCTTTTACAAAAATGGATCTGGTACCATATATATGTATATATTTTTGATGATTTTGTAATTCTATTTTTTGTAAATGAAATCTAGGGGGTCTGAATAAATTTTAAATAAAAATTTCTTAGAAAATATTTACGCGTCACTAAAAAAATGAAGTGATATATATATCACGTCTCCAGAAAAGTGACGTCATAAACATACGACGTCACCAGAAAAACAACGTTATATGTCTACGACGTCATTAAAAAAGCGATGTCGTAGACATACTATGTCACTTTTCTGGTGACGTTGTATGTCTACGACGTCTCTCTTCTAGTGACGTAGAATATCAGACTTTTAGCGGCGCTTAAATAGACGTCGCTTCGATGGACGATGTCATATGTCTTTGACGTCACCAAAAAAGTGACATGAAATCCTGTTTTTCTTGTAGTGATGATTCAGAATCTATATATAATGATTTGGATTCTAGAAGTAAATTAAACTAATAACTATGTATAGAGGTTATGTTCAATATATATGAAACATCTTGAAATACTATATTTTATAAAGTATTTAACTTTAAAGCTACATTTATCTTATGTATATTTAACTCTTATACATAAGATAAATATAGCTTTAAAGTTAAATACTTTATATTGTAATTGTATACTGTTCATATTTTACACATGAAATGTGTACTTTATAGATAAAATTTACATTGTAAATGTAGACGACTCATATTTTACATAAAAAATGTGGACCATAAAAACTAATATTTTTAAAATAAAAATTAAAAACGGGTATTTATAAAAATAAGTTTTAAAAACGGGTACTAGGCGTAAATTTCTTGAAATTTTTTTTTGCCGTTTTGTATTTCCCCGCTCCCAAACTCACCCGCCTCCCACCCCCAAACTAGAGTTTAAACTATTCAAATCAATTAAAATGACTGAAAAAAAGAGAATGGCAAAAGTTAAAAACAATTCCCGTTTTGTATTTTTTTTAATAATCATTTTAAGTGAACGAAATAAGTTATTCAAACTAAAAAGAATTTAAGTTATTCACAATAATTAAAAGTTTCAAAAAAAAGAATAACAAAATAAAAAAAAAATCTTATTTTTGTCCCCTTTTGTTCTAAGTGCTTTCAATTATTTAAACTATTTTATTCTTTCTAATTTTTTTATTAGAGTCTTAAGGACAAAAATGTCATTTTAAATAATTCAAAGTTTTAATTTTGATTAAATTTGTTGGCCTAGTCTTATTTCATAGCAAAACATAAATAGAAAGTTTAATTTGATATAAACGAAAAGATTTAATTGTTTTTTTTTTTTGCTAAAATACTAAACGTAATATATATTATCCCCTTAAAGTAATGCAGTTTGGTCCCTTAAAATTTTACAGGAATGGAACGAATTTGCACCAAATAAGTAAATCTCGTGCATGCAATTAATGTTATATTTTATAATTAATATTGCACTTTCAAAACCATAGCTATATATCCCCTTCTTTTAAAAAAAAAGCAAACATCTTGCTCATAAACATTTTTATTTCATAAAACATTCGTATCTAAGCACAACATAGTGTGGTGCGAAATCTATTAGAAGTGATAGACCATAAATAATGTATCATATTTGTCCTAATTTTGATACATTGTTGCCCATGTTGAAGTATTTGGCTGGCCACTTTCATCTACTTTTGACGTGGGATTGCTTGAACCCTTAGGAAAGCGTTGAAGTAATACTCAAACAATGTTCGTTGAGTCTTCCCATCAGTTTATCAAATGCAAAGGTAGGAGAGGGTTTGATAAGTTATTGTTTTTGGTCAGCAGATGTTTTTGGTCAACAGATTTTAAAAGTTATGTAACTACCATTTTACATAGAATTTGAGAAATAAGGTCATAGTTATTTTTCAAAACTAATTCTGTTGTCATAATATAAATGATCTCAAATCACATTATACAGAGCATATAATCTTTAGTTTGTCACACATTAGATACTGCTTTTTAAATCGTATAGCAATTTTATAAATTAAATTTACTAAACGTCTAGACTTTTTTTTTCTTCTCACAGCTGCTTCTTACTCTAGTATAACTATAACAAAACTGCAACACAATACAATAATATTAAACTGGCCAATAGTAAGTTGGGAGTACGCGGTGTTCCCAGATTATTTCTTGTGACGATGAATCAGAAGATGAGAGTGTTGACTATTTGTTTTATATAGTGGAACTTCTTATTTGAAATGATGAAATCTGTCTTTCAAAGATAACCAACTCCCTGCCAAGTGAAATCATGGAAAATATCTGAGAATTATTAGGAAAAAAAAAAAAGAAAGACGATTTGAAATAGAAGAAGAATATAATTCAGTGTACAACCTGCATACCAGAGAGAAATTAATTTTAAAAGTCTTAAGACATTGTTATTTGTGCTGAACCCTACCACAACTTCAATTGCATTAATTTCTTTGTTTGAAACTTGGGTTTGCTGGGGAAAAATTTTGTTAGGGAAGTGACAAGACAGAAATTATTTTCCTATATTAAATTCTTTTTTAGAATTTTCTCTTTTTCTAATTTTTTGTAAACATTATATATTATAAAAAAGCTATATTAAATTTGAAAAATATTTACACTTAGGAGGTCTATTAAGGCCTTGATGATGAAAAAAAGACTCATCCATAAGTATGTTCCAAACTAATCCGTATTGTCATGTCACACATCTAAAATTATATTACATATCTTATTCCCTAATAAACACTAAAATATATTCTTCTCTAATAAACTCTAAATTACTTCTACCATCATTGTCACTTGTAGTACCTCACCATCACCGCTTATTTTGATCGTGCCCGCGCCTCTATTCGACTGTCATTTTTGGCTGTTTTGACCAATTTTCGACCAGTAACTTGACCTCAGTTAAAAATTTTCGACCGGTAATCAAACATTTTTCAACCATAATAGAAATATTTCAACCCTACTCAAACATAGTCAGTTGCCTCCTTTACTTTTGTTTTTTTTTTTTGACCGGAATCGAGTTGATGGTAATTTTGAAATTATGAAGTTTTTAAATAAAAGTCCTAATTTTGTAAATGATATAGTTTGTCCTCTTTTTTTAATTATTTTTTTTTTATTTTTATCATATTATTTAAAAGAGGGTCAAAATTGATAATGACTCAATTTAACTCCCATTTTTTTCTAAAACAATTCCTTCGTTTTTTACTTGAAAACAAACAAGAGAAAATGGAACCTATTAATTTATTTTTTCCTTTTCTTCCTAAAATCCAAGTTTCAAACTGGGCCTAAGAAATAAATAATCAAATTTCTTAGTTAGTTAAAATTATCACTCCTAAGAAATAAATCGAAATTGCATTGGCACGGAGGAAAATAAGAAAAATAGTGGAGAAAAAATGCACAAGAGAAAAGAAAATGATTTTATAACTATTTTGGTGTTCATATTCAAACAAAAAAAATGAAAGAATATTTTTTTAATTTTTAAAATTTTGTTTTTGGGGAAAATGTGAATTTAATTTGATGAAATTTTCAGAATTGTGGTTTGGCACACCTAAACTAGCTGGTTTACTTGCAAATAAAAAATCTATAGTTTCAAAACCTAAGTTATACACGATAGATGTGTCCTATTTTATTTTTATTTTTAACTTTTTTTTAATTTTTTGAGGTAAACGTTCTATCGATTTTAATTCCTAAACAATTCATATATAAATTGAATAAATACAAGCCACAAATTGCTACTTCTTGTCTAATCCAATCCAATTT
The DNA here is from genome assembly GCA_002914845.1 of Trema orientale. NCBI lineage: Eukaryota > Viridiplantae > Streptophyta > Magnoliopsida > Rosales > Cannabaceae > Trema > Trema orientale. The sequence goes on from JXTC01000719.1 coordinate 38,432, forward strand.
TAGTTGGTATAATTTTTGTTAGATAAATCTATTTTGGAGTGTCAATCCCAAGTTCTTTACAATTCAATTTATATCCTAATTACAAGGATCATGCATAATGGGGCATTATTTTAAAGCATGTTACGAAAAAAATGGACAAACCATGATTTCATTTATAAAATTAGGACTTTTATTTAATAAAAATTGTGGAATTTCAAAATCGCCCCTAACTTGATCCTAGTCGAAATTTTTTGACTATGTCGAAGAAAGCAAAAGTGAAGGAGGCAGCATCGGGAAAATTGTCGATCATGTTCGATTAGAGTCAAAATTTTTCGACTGTCGGTTAAAAATCGATCGGAACAGCCGAACAAGTTCGACCACAATCAAAATTTTTTGATCTTAATCGAGTGGAAGCACCGTCAGGATCGAGACCGATGGTGATGGTTGGATATTGAAGGTGACAGAAATATTTTGGGGTTTGTTAGAGAAGAATGTATTTTAAGATTTTTTAGAAAATATGGTACTCAAGTAATTTGATATGTGTGACATGACAATGAGAACTAATTTTGAAAATATTTATAGGTGAGTTCCTTTTTTAATCATGAGAAGCTTAATAGACCCCCTTAGGTTATGTTTGGTGGAGTGAATTTTTGGAGGAATAGAGAGAGGTGGAGAAAGAACTCTTTTGCATTTTCTCTTCTTTTTGAACTCTCCTTCCTTCTTACCGAACATAAGCTTAAATTCTGCTGCATAATGGAGTACCTGATCTGCTTTTCGATTATAGTCTCATATCAGCCTTTCGATTATATTCTCTAGTCTATGGTGATGCAAACTGAAGTTACAAGACAATTGACAACTCAATGACAGGTCTGTTTTCCAGAATAGTAAGTCTAGCTAAATGGGTCCATGGCAACGACTATCAGTATGTTCTTCATTGTAATTTATACGTCATGGCAACGACTATCACTATGTTCTTCATTGTAATTTATACGTTGAATCTGACTTTTCTGATCTTCAAAATTGATTGTCTTGTACTATCAACCAAAATCCATTTGTCACATTACTTTTCTTAGTTGAGATTACACAATTATATCTTAGAAATTTGGACATTATCAATGTCACGACCCAAAACCCGGGCCAGTGGCAGAAGGGAAATTTCACAAAGATGGGAAATTCCTTGATTTATTTGAAAAATGTCTAAAAAGTTTTAGTTTTGTAAACAGTCCATTATAATAAAATATTTAGAATTTCATCCCGTGAACCTCTTCCACAGTTCGTATACACCATTAGACATAGACCGAATAATAATTGAAAAACGTGAAATCAAATATCAGCCCAAGCATCATCATCATCCACAGTAATTATCCAATACCAGGATGGCATACATAAGTTCACTGACAAATTAGAAAGTAGTAATCTTGGTTTAATGCTNCTATCAGTATGTTCTTCATTGTAATTTATACGTCATGGCAACGACTATCACTATGTTCTTCATTGTAATTTATACGTTGAATCTGACTTTTCTGACCTTCAAAATTGATTGTCTTGTACTATCAACCAAAATCCATTTGTCACATTACTTTTCTTAGTTGAGATTACAAAATTATATCTTAGAAATTTGGCCATTATCAATTTTAACTATATTTTAAAATATGTCACGAAAAAAGAAACAAATTATAAATTATTTATAAAATTATGACTTTTTAGTTACTAAAAATTTGGAATTCTAAATTTATTTCCAGCTTGATCTCAGTTGAAAATTTTCAACCATGTAGAAAATGGCAACTAAAGGAGACGCAACCTAATTAATAGGCAGCCAAACATATCTGATAACAGTCAAATTTTTTGGTTTCTAGTCAAATCGGTCGCGGTGGCAAGGTGATATAAGAACCAATGGAGAGAGAATCAGTTTGAGGTTTATTGGAGAAGAAGTATTTTAGGGTTTATTAGAAAACGAAATATATGTAAATAATTTTAGATATGTGACATGACAATGAATGTCAATATTATAAAAATTATGATGAGTCCATTTTTTCATCGTGAGACATTAATAGACCCTAAGTATATAATTTTTTTTAGGAGAAAGTCTTATATTCATATGTCTAACTTAAAATGCACTTCAAAAACAAAGTGGTTTCAAAATTCCCCCTCTTCTTTTGAGTTTTTATTTTTTTTTATTTTTTTTTCTTTTGAGTTTATCTTATTTTAAAGTACTACAATCAATCTATTGAAAAAACACATATTTCCCATAGATGTATGATATCATTAACTATTTGAGTTTCAAGTTGAGTAATGCTATGGGGCACCTGTGGTGCTGGGCACCACAGGTGTCAGTTTGTCACTGGATGATTTAATTAATAAACTGAGTTCTACGTAGGCCCCACTTAAATTATAATTATGATTAGTCAGTGACAAACTGACATATCACTGTGGTGCCCAGCACCACAGGTGCCCTATAGCATTACTCTTTCAAGTTCGACCATAGCATTTAAAGTCATTCTAAAACTTTTCAGTTCTCTCTAAACTTGCCAAATAAATAAAGAAAAAAGTAGACATTTTCTAGGAGCTTGTAATGAATTATTGATTATTTGACTTGGTATAACTCCCCCCACCCAATTTTGAGCTAACATTAATTACCATTTTACCAGATCCATTCTCTTGAAAGAACTATATAGATATATGTAATAAACCAAGATAATTTTCATGTTAGACTTGAAAGACTCCTTAGTTTGTCGATTACTCTTTTGCCGAATACACTTATATTCAAATTTGAATAAAATTGTCACTTGACATGTAATGCATAATAAACAGGATTTCAGTTAGTACTATTCATGTAGACAACTCCGACCAAGTCTTCTAAATCAAGTTAATGATCTCTAGAATAATTTGAACTTAATTGTCAAAGGAGTATAAAAGTTAGACATGTTCTAAGAGCTCGAAGTTAAATTTAGATCATTGTTTTTGTCTAATATTCTCAATTTCGTACAAGTGAAACCGTTACTGGTCAAATAATTGTTGACATGTTAACTGAGAATCTAGCTTGGGTAATACTCCTATAGGAAATCACGTAGTAGGCGCATATGTCGCTCTTTAATTCTTATCCTTACAAAGGTATATGAAGAGGACCAGAAATCGAAAAGCCATATAATTGAAAAAGTAGTAATGAGAAAAATACATTATGCATACTTGTCTTGGGTAGACTTTTGGTTACACGCAAAGAAAATGGTTCGGAGACTTTTCGTTTCCTTTTTTCATTTTTATTTTAAAGAATGAATTCACATTACATGCATGAAACTCAAATCATCTTGGTTTTTTCATACAAGTTTTAAACATTCAGAGAAGAAAAATAGAAAGAGAAAGACAAACACAAAACCCTGATCATTCTCAGTCTCTAATGGATCTTCTCAGATTACTACTTTTCATTGCCTTTGTATTGGCCACTGCTGAATCTCAACAAAGACAATCAAAAATAAGTCTTGGCTCTTCTCTATCACCCGAAAAGAGCTCCTCATGGTTGTCAAATTCAGGCCTCTATGCCTTTGGATTTTACAAGGAAGGCAATGACTTCTCCGTGGGGATATTTCTTTCTGGAATTCCCCAAAAGACCGTTGTGTGGACCGCGAACCGGGACTCTCCACCAGTCACTAGCAATGCCACTTTGGTATTCACAAGAGAAGGAAGGCTTGTCTTGACATCAGCACAAGGCGAAGAATACATAGGAGATCGCGCTCAGCCTGGTTCTTCGGCTTCCATGCTGGATTCGGGCAATTTCGTGCTCTTCAATTCTAATGGGAGAATAATATGGCAGAGCTTTGATCACCCTACTGATACCCTTTTGCCAACTCAACATCTCGCAGCAGATAACGAGCTCATTTCATGTGCTTCAGAATCTGATCACTCATCAGGGATCTTTCGTCTCAAGATGCAAAATGATGGACACCTTGTTCAGTATCCTGTAAGTACTCCAGACACTGCTTCATATGCTTACTATGCATCTGGTACAGGTTGGGCTGGAATGAATGTGACACTGGTTTTTGAATCAAATGCTTATCTCTACCTGATGAACTCCAGTGGTGTGAATTTTAAGAACGTAACAAATGGAGGGCATTATAGAAAAGACACAGTCTTTCTTATGAGAATTGATTCGGATGGGATATTCCGTTTGTATTCATTTAGTTTGAAGCAGAATGATAGCTGGTCTATTGAGTGGTCATCTTCTAGCGACTTGTGTGATCCTAAAGGTTTATGTGGATTAAATGGATTTTGCATCCAAAATGATCAAGAAGCTGATTGTTTATGTCTTCCGGGGTTCGAATCTGTTAACAAGGGCAATTGGACTGCAGGCTGTGAGAGGAACTTCATTTCAGATAGTTGTGGAACTAATAACGATAGTCTCAAGTACACAATGGAAGAACTTTCCAACACAATTTGGGAAGACAATTCATATTTTGTTCTGTCGATTTCAGATAAAGAAGGTTGCAAACAAGCCTGTTTAGATGATTGTAACTGTGAAGCTGCATTTTATAAAGATGGAAAGTGCAGCAAGCAGAGGCTTCCTTTACGTTATGGTAGAAGAAGTGATGATTCAAATATGGCTCTCATCAAGAGATATATTTCCCAGCCCAATAGAGAAATATTTGTTTCCAAAGAAAGTGACAGAAAAGTTCATACTGATATCCTTATTATCGGCGTCTTTCTTGGTTCTCTTGGTTTAATTATGTTGGTTATTTCAATAGTCGTCTTGTGCAAAAGTAATATCTGGGCATACAAAAAGATCGGTACTAGAAGGAGTGATGATGTTGAGTTGATTGGTGAGGAGTCTTCTTTGAGATCATTTACCTATGAAGAACTAGAGAGAATAACTTATGGTTTCAGCGAAGAAGTCGGTAGAGGATCATTTGGGACAGTTTATAAAGGGATCATTCTGAATAGCCAAAAGTTAGTAGCTGTCAAAAGGCTAGATAAAGTGTTGGAGGAAGGTGAAAGAGAGTTTAAGAATGAGATGAAATCCATTGGGAGAACACACCACAGGAACCTAGTCCGGTTACTAGGATATTGCCATCGAGGGCCAAACAGGCTTCTGGTGTACGAGTACATGTGTAATGGATCACTTGCAGATATGCTCTTCAAACCAGAAAACAAGCCCAGTTGGGAGGAAAGAGTGGGAATTGCTTGTGGGATAGCGAGAGGAATTCTTTATCTCCATGAGGAGTGTGAGACACAAATCATCCATTGTGACATCAAACCTCAGAACATACTAATGGATGAGTATAGGTGTGCCAAGATTTCAGACTTTGGATTGGCAAAGCTGCTGAAGCCCGACCAAACCAGAACCTTTACTGGAATTAGAGGGACAAGAGGGTATGTTGCCCCGGAGTGGCATCGAAAACTTCCCATTACAGTGAAAGCCGACGTCTACAGCTTTGGAATTGTTTTGTTGGAGATCATATGCTGCAGAAGGAATGTGATCTGGGATCTTCCTGAGGAAGAAGCTATATTGGAAGAATGGGCCTATACTTGTTTTGAGAGTGATGAGTTGGTTAGTTTGGTGGGGACTGAAGAGATAGACAAGAGAAAATTAGAGAGAATGGTCAAAGTTGCACTTTGGTGCATCCAGGAAGAGCCATCAATGCGTCCTTCAATGAAGAAGGTTCTGCTTATGTTGGAGGGGACTGTAGATATCCCTGTTCCTCCTAGTCCAGAATTCTTTTAGAACAATCTTGGTTTGTGTTTGTTCTGATATCAGACTTCGTATGATTTTTGTCCTTCTTTTTTGGTTTTTTTTTTTGTTTTTTTTTTGTTTTTTGTTTTACTTGTCCTTTGTGATTGGTTTCAATTAATAAAACTGTAGATGGAGTTTTATATCTGCTTCACTGTTCATTTATGTCATTTCAGACACTCTTTTCTTTTCTATGTTTGTCTATGAACTATCAATAATAGTAATAAAGTTTTAAGCTCTAAACTACTTTTCTCTTTTCTTCTATTTTTCTTATTAATAATAATAATCTTTCAAAGATCGTTAAGTAAAAAATGAGTTTTTGGCATGATTAGTCTATGAATTTTTCGATGATTTGCAATGTATTCTCTGAACTTTTTTTTTTTGGTAATTAGGACCCCGAATTTAGATTTTTTGGCATGATTAGCCCCTGAATTTTTCGTTGATTTGCAATGTATCTCCTGAACTTTTTTTTTGGTAATTAGGACCCTGAATTTAGGGTTTTTAGCATGATTAGCCCCTGAATTTTTCGCTGATTTGCAATATATCTCCTGAGTTATGTGCAAATTTTTTAAGGACATAATGGTTATCTCACTTGGTTTAGAGACAAAAATAATAAATGGGAGTTTGGAGGGAAAAAAATAGTTTTGAAATTCAAATTTTTAAACAATTAAAGAATAAATTACAAATCAACGAAAAATTCAGGGGCTAATCATGTCAAACCCTAAATCTAGGGTCCTAATTGCCAAAAAAAAAGTTCGGGGGAGACGTTACAAAAAATTCTAAATTCAGGGTCCTAATTACCAAAAAAAAAGTTCAGGGGATACATTGTAAATCATCGAAAAATTCAGGGACTAATCATGCCAAAAATCCGTAAAGAATTGTTGAGATAATTAGGTGTCAACCTAGTTCGGATACTTCTACTCTCTATTGATGCTTATTCACTTTGACAGACTTTCTTCGAAAGAATAAAGAAGAATTTTCAAATAATTATGAATTTTTGATTAAATAGGTGCAATGCAAACCTAGTTAAAATAAAATTTTACTTTAATTTACTTTTCTTTTTTTATTATATAATTTCAAATTATTTGAAAAATATTAATAAAAGGGATACAAAAAACTAATAAAATTTACTAATTAGATGAGCCAAATTCAGTCCAAGATTGGCACATTTTGGTACGTAGACTGGCACGGTACGACACGTTAGAGTATGAGCCAGTGGATCGTGCCGAGCCAGTGATTTTGTACTCTGGACTGGCACTGTACGACAAGACTAAAAAGTGAGCAGGGCACGATACGACATGAAAGCGCATTTGTACCTAACTTGAATGGGCCGTGTTGGTATGATACCACACGTTTGAAATCTCTATTAACTACAATTAATAGTATGTCACCAATCAACTTCCCAGTTCTTTGAAAAGTATATCATCATATATTTAATAGGCATTATAGTGATGGACCACCAGTTAAAATGAACGAAAAAAAAAGAAAAAAATAACGAATGCTTGTTTGAATTTTTTTTTTAGGTAATAATTTTTTTTTTGGTTATAAAAATCGGGCTCTTCAAGAGAAGAATATTAATAAAAAGTAAAAAGCTTCAATTACAGTATAAATACAGAGGATTACAATTTCAAACTCCTCAAAAAAGTAGGCGAAAAATAAATTACAAACACAACAATAGCATGTGGGCTATCATAATTTCTAAGAGAAAAAGATAAGAAGGACCACTAGCAAACAATTACTTTTACCTGCTGCTGGATTACGTTCTTGGTCGGTAGAATACTATGATTCACCAAATGAGAATCACGCTTGAAAATAAACAGACTCATCCATATTCTAGATCTAAATTCAAAGAAAAAAATTCTCAGATTCAAGATCTAGTAAATGGAACAAAAATCTACACAGATTAAAAATTAGGTGGTACGAAAACTATACAAATGTAGTATTATAACTAGATTTAAATCTGGATAGAGGAGGAGGAAGAGAGGCCGGAGAAGAAGATCAAAGTGTTTCCTCTTTGGCCTATTGTAAGAGCGACGGCAGAGATTTTTTTAGAGAAAGAGAGAGAGAGAAAGGAGACTAGTTTTTAAAGAGAAAGAAGACTAATTTTAAGCAACAAGTCTATTACCATAAAAATGTTATCTTTATAATAATAGAGTGACCGAATTAGAAGACAAAATTATTCCAATAGATAAACTAATTTTTCAATTCTAAGACTATCTAACTAAATCAAATGTAATTCGGTTGACTACGGCATCAGGAAAAAGGAAAAGAAATTAAATGCATTCAACACATCATTATTAATGTATCCGACTCTTCAGAAAATGGAGATTTTTGATCAACATTCTTGATGTATAGGAGAACCTAAATACTAGTAGTTCATACTTTGACATGAATCACAAAAATACCATAGACATTAATTAAATTATTTGAAAGAGTGCCGAAATCCACTTGCACTTTTTGCTTGGTATTTACATGTAGCTTTTAGTTGAAATGCACGGCCGCTTGAATTCAAACATAAAAATTATATTCTTTTTCCCCTAAACTGAAACTCTAAGACTGATACATTGAAGAGATACGGTTCAATGAAGAACAAAAACTTAAACGGATACCAACTAAAATAAAGGGAATGATCACCACCAGAAATTCTAAAAAATAAGTGACTTTATGTTGCTATAAGTTTAAACCGAAAAAACTAATATATATTATACATTTTATATTAATGTTTTAATGGAGTAATTGGCTTTTTTTATATTTTGCTTTTTGATTAATTTTTTTTTTCACTCATATCTTATCCTATCAAAATGGGGGATGAGATTTGGTAGAACCAGAGGGGCCTTCACCCTGTAATTTCCTGCCAAAAAAACAGAGGTTTTTAAAGTCAAAGTCAATAGTGATGCAGATTGGAGTTCACGCAAACGACAACTGACAAGGACAGGTCTGTTTCTCTATCAATAATAGGTCAACTTAAAATATACTTATTTTATAAGACTTCGGTGTCCAGTGTCCACTATCAATATCGTTTTTTTTTTTTTAAAAGAAGAAATTATAGGCTGAATCTTTGAACAAATATTCTGACCCAAAAATTGTCGGTTTTTCTAGTACTCTCAAGTCCATTTATCACATAAAGCTGAAATCACAAAGTATAATGCTATAGAGCATCAGTGGTGTCCAGCACCACAGTAATGTGTCAGTTTGTCACTGGTTAATTATAATTATAATTTAAGTGGGGCCCATGTGGGACCCAGTTTGTTAATTAAATCATCCAGTGACAAACAGACATGTCACTGGCACCACTGGTGCCCCATAACATTGCTCAATCACAAAGGGTCATATCTAGGAAAATTAGATAAGATGAAAACCTTGAGATGCAATTAAGTCGACTTGTTAATAAGGATAATAAGACGACTTGACTTGGTGTCATTTTTTATTTAAAGTAGGAGAAAGTCTTATGATTATACATCTCATTTAGAACGATTCAAGTGATTGGAGTTCTCAAATATCAAGAATTACAATCAATATTTTTAAACAACAAAAAATATATATTCACCTATATATATATATATCAACATTAAATGAATTGTCATCAATGTCTATTATAAGCATTGGAGGCTTTCTAAAATCATGCTGAGGCATTCCAGTACTCTTTAAAGCTTGTCAAATAAAAAAAATATGCAGCCATTTTCTAGGAGCTTTTAATGAATTATTGATGAGTTGACTTGGCACAACTTATTTCTTCAAGTTTTGAGCTAACCTTAACATTGTACTACAATCAGTCTTTTCTTATCCATATAAACCAAAAGAAGTTTCAATTTAGAGTTGAAGACATCTATTAGTCATTCTAATAGCTTCTACAAACTAACTCAAATTTGATTTTTAAACAATTTTCTCAAGATACCAGCCTTTGTAATATAATTTGATGTGTTCCAAATATATTAATGTTTTCATACAAGTATGTAAGTTAATCTTTTTCCAAGAAGTTTTATTCAGAGAGGGTAAAACTTTTCACACCCAAGACATGTAAAATATGACAGAAATTTTCGTTTATTAACGTTCATACCCAAGACAGAGATTCAACTCCAATCAAATCTTCTAAATCATGTTAAAGATTTCACAGACTAATTTGAACTTGTCAAATGAGTATATAAAAGATATCATGTTCTTAGAGCCCAAAATTAATTGTCATTCTCAAGAATTTAGAAAATTCTTTGACTAATATTCTCATCAACTAGACAGACAGCAGCTAGTCAGTACGTGTTAACATGTTCATTAACAACACATTCAATCAAATTGGTCTAGCTTGGGTACTTACTTTAGAGATAATTCACAACATTTCGTGTAAGAAATTTCAGAGTAGATGGATGTGGTCCTAACCCTTATTAATTACTCCATAATGCACTGAGTTGACTAGGTAGACTTTTAGTTGCACGTAGAGAAAACGATTTGGAGACATTTACTTTATTTTTATTATTTTTCACTTTCTGAAGTAATCTTTCCAGGATCATTTGAACTTGTCCAATGGGTATAAAGAAGTAGTCATGTTCTCAGAGCTCTTAATTAAGTGTCACTCTCGAAAATTTTGATAATTATTTTGTCTAGTATTTTCATCTACAAGACAGACTCCAGCTAGTCCATGTATTAATGTGTTCATTAAGAACACATTCAATCAAATTCTAGTTTGGGTGCCTAACTTCAGAGATTCTTCACAAGTCACGTAAGAAGTTTCAGAGTAGATGCATGTGGTCCTAACTCTCATTAATTACTCCAGTGTACAAAAGTAGTAAAGATAAAACCGCATTATGCAGTGGAGTTGACTTGGTAGACTTTTAGTTGCGCGTAAAGAAAATGGTTTGGAGCAGTGGCGAAGCCAGAAATTTAATCCAGGGGGCAAAAGAAAAATTACATCACCGTAAAATAACACAAAAAAATAGAAATTTTTCCTTTAAAAGGTAAATTTGAAAATTTGTACTATTCTTAAACAAGTCTATAAATATATTACAATTATTTTCGACGATGTCTCATGGTCTAAAATTGTTATATAATAACTTCATTGTCAATTTTATTAAAAATTTCTTTCTCAATATAAACAACTAAATTGTTATTCATCCATTGATCTCATATTCGATTGCATATAGTCGATTCTTCACAATGTTCATAACAGAAAATACCCTCTATAGTTGCAATAGCATCATGTAAAATCAAGCTTGTACTTGGTAGCTTAATTAAAAGCATTAAACAGGAGTCCTCTTAGCCTTTTTATAACACTTAGTTCAGTTATAGACACATTTCCAAAGTCCAAAGGACTTATTCACTAACAAATATTATGCAGTTGTTCTTGACAAACATTATATACTTACGGGGCTTATAGAAATATGACCAAATTTTGAGCGCAATTTAAATAAATATGTATTTGTCAAATGTTATAACAAAATGTCCAGTATATATACTTATATACCAAGTGTAAAATTGTACATACCTAGTGTAAAATTGTACATACCTAGTACATTTCAGTACAGTAACTGAAAATTGGTAGATCAACATATCTACCAAGTGTAAAATTATATATACCTGAATATTTTGCTATAAAATTTGAAAAATGAATATCTACTTAAGTTAATTTAAAATATTGGTCATCAACCTAAATTTCTCTATACTATATACATATAACTAAGCCAAGTCAATTTTCTAATTAATTTGTTTATGGGCCAGCACATATCTTAAAAGATGAGTAATGAAACTTACTTAAAATTTAAGAAAAACCATTAAAATGAACTTCATAATTATAAAATGGGCTTTACTAATGGAGAAAAACTCAAATTTTAAGGGGGACAAGTATAAAATTTTATAAATTTAGGGGAATTAGAATAATTTTTTATAAAAATATTACATATTAATTTTTTTTTTTAAAAAGTCAGGAGGGGCAATTGCCCCCCCTGGACCTAACGTGGCTCCGCCACTGGTTTGGAGTCATTTATTTTGTTTCTATATTTTTTATTTTTTGAAGTGATCATACCTTAAGTTGGAACTCAATTCATCCTGGTGCTTTGATACAACTTTCTAACTTTTAAAGAAGAAAAAGAAAACAGAGAAAGAGAAAACCGTTATCAATCTCATTCTCTAATGGTTTTTCTCAGATTATTTCTCCTCATTGCCTTCGTATTGGCCACTTCTGAGGCTCAACAAAGACAATCCAATATAAGTCTTGGCTCTTCCCTAACACCTGATGAGAACCCCTCATGGTTGTCGAATTCAGGCCTCTATGCCTTTGGATTTTACGAGGAAGGTAATGGCTTCTCAGTGGGAATATTTCTTGCTGGCATTGTAACGACCCGTTATTTGGAAAAAAAATAAAGTTTTATATTTAATATATAATATAAAGATTAAAAAAAAGACAAAAGAGCCCTTACTTATTAGATATTATTTGGAGTTATATTAGTAATTCAACAATAGACCCTTTAAGAGACCCTACTCAATTTATACGTACGCTCTGTAGAGAAAAAGAGAGAGAGAGAGAGAGAGAGAGAGAAGGATATGCACGTTTAAGAAGAAGAGGAAGACGAAGAGATTATTGTCATGGATTATTGAGACTCACTCCTAAGATAATAAACTCATAACCAATTAAGTTTTATGTTTTAGTTTGATTTCAGGATTGAGATTGAATATCTAGGGTTAGTGTTTTGAATTGCTCATAAATTATTTATAAAATATGAGGAAGAATCTAATAGAATATGAAGCCAACTGATATTAGGATTCAAACAAGACAAATTTTGAGTGATTTGGTTGGGTAAATAGAAAATTATGAATTTTTAAGTTTTGGGCTAAGATGTAAAAACGCAGCAGAAATTTCGACTAGCTTTTTAGGGACTTTTACTGATCTTGGGTCATATTTAGTATGGTTGGAAGGCTTATTGAATTAGCTTTCCAATGGTATATAATTTGTTAAAAATAGACTTATAACCAGAGATTTATAGCCAATTAAAATAAGTACTACAAATCTAGAAAAATCTGAAATTTTAGGTACTTTTAGCAAAACGTGGCTGCAGTTTGTCCGATTATGCAGGGCTTAACTATGGACCCTATAGCTACATTCTTGGTACTTTTAGGACCTCATGACTTATAAAATATGTCGTCTAAGTCTGGTGATTTTTAGAGAGATGTTAGAATTGTTATGAATCATAAGAAATTGACATTATTGGGAATAGCTATGGAGTTAATTATAGAAAATATATTGGAAGCAAGTAGTCAATACTTTTAATGTAATTAGACTATGATTTTATTGTTGTGATACTTATATATGATTTGTATGATAATGAGTATTTAAGAGGTTATGTTGATTATTTTGAGTTGATTAGGCAAAGCGAACGAGATAAGTAACCTTTGGTCTTTTCTATTAACTTTTGTACAAAAACTAAATATTTTATTGTTTCTAATAAACTTATGTTTATAGAGTATTTTATTGATTTCAAGTGAAAATGTACTTTTTGCAAATAAGTTATTTATTGAAAGAAAATAATTTTATTGAAACAATCGCTTTATTTAAAAAGTATTTTGATTCTATCTGATAATTGTTTTGCACAAAACTATGGATCAAGTATATAACATTGTTATTGAATATTGTTACATGAAAACTGTTTAGAAATGGTTACAATGATATAATGAAAAAAGTGAAATTATTTTTGAACTATTATTATATATGACTACATTTTGAATCTTTCTTCAGTGACTATGCAATGTGGACCCATTTCATAGGGGTTATATATGGATAATACGTACTGAATGTGGACCTAGCTACAGGAATTAAATGTAGTAAATGTGGACCTAGTTACAGGGGTCAAATATAGTAAATGTGGACCTAGTTACGGGGGTCAAATGTAGTAAATGTGGATATGAGTACAGGGGTTAAGTATAGTAAATATGGACCTAATCACAGGGGTTAAGTGTGGCTATAGTCACTAAAAACTGTTGAGAAGTGATATGAAAGTATTACTGATTATCAAATGAGAATAAAGCGATAAATTTTAAAAATCTACTTTATGTTTTTATTAAAGTGACTTTTCAAATAATCTCATTTGATTATCTTGAAAATTATAATGGCCCCGTTTGTTTCAACCATTCTATTCCATTGGAATGAAAAATCCATTTAAATATGTATTTGTTTCAACAATTCAGTTTTTCCATTCAAATGATCTTTTAAAATGTGCGTTTGTTTCAACAATTCAGTTTTTCCATTCAAATGGTCAATCCAAAAAGTTAACCATTGGAATAGTTTTTTTGTATCTTGAATGAGAATGGAGAGGGAGAGGTGTTTTTGAATGGTCCATTCCAATGCTCCCATTCTAATTACAACACATTCCACTATTTTTTCCATTCAAATGTCTCCCATTCTAATTATAACACATTTCACAATTTCCATTCAAATACACACATTCAAATAGGCGAACCAAACGGGCCCATTACATTTTGAAATTAATTTTGTTTTGAAATATGTCATTTAACCTTTTCAAAAGATATATACTTGATCAAGCTAGTTAAGGTTACTGGTTATTTACTAAGTTGTCGAGCTCACCCTTTTATTTTTCCTTCCCAGGTATTAAAGACGGTCAATTAAGAGGTTCATTAAGGGAGAACTTATCTAGGTAATTGGGATACATTTGAGTTCATGAATAAAAGATAGAAAGTCATTCATTTTTATTGGGAAAATATGAAGACTGTAAAGGTCAATTAGCCCAAATTTGTTATATTACAGCATGTATTTTGTATAGTTAATTTTTTATATTTAGAGACTTAATAGAATTATTAGATTGTACATGATTTAGTGGTAATTATTGGAGTTTAATTTATTTTTTATTTTTGTGAATTATACATAAATGCGTGATATATTTTTAAATTTTTAAGGCTTTGTTTTATAAATATGCAGCGTACATCCTCGAGTGCGAGCGTGGGGCGTGACAGGCAATCCCCAAAAGACTGTTGTATGGACCGCGAACTGACAATGCCACTTTGGTATTCACCAGAGAAGGAAGGCTTGTCTTGACATCAACATAAGGCGAAGAATACATAGGAGATTCGGGCAATTTCATGCTCTACAATTCTAATGGGAGAATAATATGGCAGAGCTTTGATCACCCTACCGATACCCTTTTGCCAACTCAGCGTCTCCTTACAGAGAACCAGCTCATCTCTACTGCATCAAATTCCGATCACTCATCAGGAATCTTTACTCTCAGGATGCAAAATGATGGAAACCTTATTCAGTACGCTATAAGTACTACTCCAGTCACTCCTTCAAATGCTTACTATGCATCTAATACATTTGGGAGTGAAGAGAATGTGAGCCTGGTTTTTGATTCTGATGCTTATCTTTACTTGATGAATTCCACTAGAGTGAACATGAGGAACATAACAGATAAAGGGTATTATAGAACAGACACAATCTATCTTATGAGAATTGATTCAGATGGGATATTCCGTTTGTATTCATTTAGTTTGAAGCAGAATGATAGCTGGTCAATTGAATAGTACTCTTCTAATGACAAGTGGTCCTCAAGGTTTATGTGGATTGAATGGATTTTGCATCCAGAATGATCAAGAACCTGCTTGTGTATGTCTTCCGGGGTTCGAATCTGTTGACAAGGGAAATTGGACTGCAGGCTGTGAGAGGAACTTCATTGCAGATAGTTGTGGAAAAAATAACGATAGTCTCAAGTACACCATGGAAGAACTTCCCAACACAATTTGGGAAGACGATTCATATTTTGTTTTGTCAACATCAGATAAAGAAGGTTGCATAAACGCTTGTTCAGATGATTGTAACTGTGAAGCTGCATTTTATAAAGATGGAAACTACCGAAAGCAGAGGTTTCCTTTGCGATATGGTAGAAGATTGCTAAGTGACTCAAGTATAGCTCTCATCAAGTTATATACTTCCACACCCACAGTAGATGAAAATGTTCCGAGAAAACGTAATAGCAAAATTCAAAAGGATATCCTAATTATCAGTGTTAGCCTTGTTTCTTTCGCTTCCTTTATGCTAGTGATTTCCGTAGTTGTCCTATGTAAAAGCAATTCCTGGGTATATAAAAGGATCAATACCAGAAGGAGTGATGATTTTGAGTTGCTTGGTGAGGAGGTTGCTTTAAGATCATTTACCAATGAGGAACTAGAGAGAATTACTAATGGTTTCAGGGAAGAAATTGGTAAAGGATCATTTGGGACAGTTTATAAAGGTATGATTTTGAGTAGCCAAAGGTTAGTAGCTGTTAAAAGACTAGAGAAAGTGTTGGAGGAAGGTGAAAGAGAGTTTCAGACTGAGACAAAAGCAATTGGGAGAACACACCACAAGAACCTAGTCCGGTTACTAGGATATTGCCATGGGGGAACTAATAGGCTTCTGGTGTATGAGTACATGTGTAATGGGTCACTTGCAGATATGCTCTTCACGCCAGAAAACAAGCCCTGTTGGGAGGAAAGATTGGGAATCGCTTGTGGGATAGCGAGAGGAATTCTTTATCTCCATGAGGAGTGTGAAACACAAATCATCCATTGTGACATCAAACCTCAAAACATACTAATGGATGAGTATAGATGTGCCAAGATTTCGGACTTCGGATTGGCAAAGCTGCTGAAGCCAGACCAAACCCGAACCTTTACTGGAATAAGAGGGACAAGAGGGTATGTTGCCCCAGAGTGGCATCGATAACTTCCCATTACAGCGAAAGCTGATGTCTACAGCTTTGTTATTGTTCTGTTGGAGATCATATGCTGCAGAAGGAATGTGATCTGGGATCTTCCTGAGGAAGAATCTATATTGGAAGAATGGGCCTATACTTGTTTTGAGTGTGGTGAGCTGGTTAGTTTGGTGGGGAGTGAAGAGATAGACAAGAGACAGTTAGAGAGAATGGTGAAAGTTGCATTTTGGTGCATCCAGGAAGAGCCATCAATGCGTCCTTCTATGAAGAAGGTTCTGCTTATGTTGGAGGGGATTGTAGATATCCCAATTCCTCCTAGCCCAGAATTCTTTTCTTAGAATAATTTTAGTTTTGTATTTATTTTGAAGCTAGACTTGTAGACTTCATATGATCGTAATTTTGAACTTCTCCTTTGTGATTGGTATTATGTACTAAAAATATTATAGTTTCATAATTTTGTTTTGGTTTGGCTGTTTTGTTTATGTAATTTTAAACGCTCTTTACTACTTTTATGTTTGTTATAAACTATCAAAATATAATAATCTAAGTAAACATTGAAAGTTTCTCTATAACTATATCTTTATATAGGCATAGAAGATTTTAGAATGATTGCTCATTTATTGCTAATAGTCTCTAGTGATAGCACTAAATACACCAGGATACTTAAGAAAGATCGCATGTTTATGAACTTCTTCATGGTCTTAACAAAGATGTTGATGAGGTGAGGGGGAGGATTCTGGTAAAAGAACCTTTCCCATCAATCCTTAAGGTATTTCGGAGGGAGGAGAGCAAGAAGAGTGTCATTATGGGAACTCAACCAGGCGAGCTGATGACAGAAACAATTGAGTGTGGTGTGATTATAGCAATAAGCCAGGCCACACTATATGGAAACTTGCTGGAAGATTCACAGCAAACATGCCATCTAAAGAATACAAGGGCTCTGAACTGGAACAACAATAACAACCGTGCATTTCAGATTGGTGGAGATGGACAGCAACCTAGCAACCTTGGTCGTCATGACTCACGGCTCTTCACTAAAGAACAATGGGATTTCCTACACAGGTTTGTAGGCCACCCCAAGAATAACCCCAACTCCACACCTTCTTGTTCACCAAGGTAATCCTTTTGAAGCCTTAAATATCAGTTCAAAATATGATCCTTGGATTATTGATTCAGAAGCGTCAGATCGATCATATGACAAATATCTCAGCTTTGTTTCCATATTATAATCCATGTTATGGTAAACAAAAAGTACTGCAGATGAGTCCCTTATTTTGTTGCACAAAAAGGTTCAAGGCCAATCTTAACAAATATCTCAACTTCGTTTCCATATTATAATCCATGTTATGGTAAACAAAAAGTACTGAAGATGGGTCCCTATTTTTGTTGCACAAAAAGGTTCAAGTCCAATCTTACGAACTTTTAAGCCTAAAATCTGTTCTTTCACATTCCCAATCTCTTGTGCCATTTATTGTTAATCAGAAAGATTACACTGAACATAACTACGTGGCTAAATTTTCCGCTACTCATTGTGAGTTTCAGAATTTTATGGGTGATGGATGGACTCTACTACTTTGAAGATCCAATATCTATAATTTTCTAAAAAGACAAATTCTTTTAATGAATTTAATTATTACGAGGTTTTCACTGTCTAACACATAACTTCATTATCCAGTTTAATATTTTAATAATATAATAAATTTTAGTGGAATTTATGTGTCAGTAGGACTGGAGAGTATAAAATAGAGTGAGAAAGAGAGTATAATTAGCACTCCTCTTATTATTATTATTATTATTATTTTATTTAATTTTTTTTTTCACTTTTTACAATTTAGAATATCTAATTCTCTTTCTAATTTCCTAAATTCCATAGCTCATAGGTAATAACCACTTAACCCCCCCCCCCCCACCTCCCCCCCTATTTTTTCACATTCACTTATTTATTTATTTATTTGACTTTGTAATTTATCATTTACTTATGTAATGCCCAACTCTAACTATTTTCTAGTTACTATAGGTAACCTAATAGATGACCATTGGTAAATAAGTGGATGATTGTCAGTATTTCACTAAAATCAGCCATCAGACTACTGGACCCACCAAAGCTTGATACCTTAAATTGATACTTATAACGATAAAAATTTTGTCTATATTTATAATTCAAAATAGTAAAAGTAATCAGATTGGATACCCTTAGTAGCTAACTAAAAACTAGAAATTTTATTACTTTAAGATTGAAACATGAGCCTAATAACTGGAATGGATACCTACAACCACTTAATTTTGATTTTTGCTCAAGATTCATAGGTAAAAAATAACCGGTTTGGATACCATGCATATTATCTATTATGGTTACCAATAATCTAGCTGTCAATCTGATTACCTATTTTTATTATATTATTTGAATAAACTAAAAATATATGTTTTTTGTTATTGTTAGGTTTTTAAAATTATTTTTTGGGTTAACTGCAAAAAAAAAAAAACCCTGAAGTTTAGTATTTCTATAATTTAAATCCTGAGTTTTAATTTTTGCAAAAAAATACCTTCACATTTGAACTTCAAACAATTTGTACCCTGAATCCATATTTTGCCCAATTTATACAAGAAAAAGATAATTTTGCCCTTAATTAAACCTGTAATACAACCATGGATACCATATCCTTTTACCAAACATTGTAAATAAATCAAAATAAACTTTAAAAACAAAAATGAAACTGCAATATTCCAAAGGGTAAGCTACAAAAAAATACCTTGAAGTTTGGATGTTCTGTAATTTAAACCCTAAAGTTTAAACTTTACAAATAATATCCTGAGATTAAGAAAATCTGAAAATTAATACCCTGAGTTGACTTTTTGAATAACTTTAACTGGTAAAAAGATAATAATATCATCAAAATTAAAGAAAATAATAAGGTTTAAATTACAGAATACTCAAACTTCAGAGTATTTTTTTGTATTTCATCCTATTCCAAATGTTGTCGTTTGACCTCATTAATTGGAAAAAAAAAGGGAAAAGAAGAAGAAAGCAACTAATGAATAAAAAATGGCGTTAGAAATTCGAGTCTTTTCACTCTTCTGATAAGAACGAATAAGAGAGAGATTTCTAAAAGTTTAGTCATTCAGTTAGTGTTAGATCGGGTGATCTTAGAGGAATGTTGAGGCGATGGTGGAGTAAAATCACACCTCTCGTGTAACAGAGAGTTCAGAAGCCTAGAAGCCCAGGGAAGATTCTCCAAGCCAAGGGCATTGCAGACTTGCAGCTTAGAATTGGATTGGTCTCTATTAGGAGAGTTAAGGTTGAAAATAAAATCGCTCTATAGGCAAATAAGGGTAATTTGAGGTTTGGGTTTGGATTGAATACTTTTATATATATATATATATATATATATATATAAAGATAACACCTATTACTTATGTGATTTTTGGGGTATATATTGGTATATAAACATTAACTGTATGTGATTTATGGAGCTTCATATTGAGATTGCAGACTAGGTATTTGATAAAATGTCTATATGATTATTGGGTTTGGACTGAAGACCTTATTTTCGGTTGTTTTATGTAATTTTTGCCTTCGAAATTATTTTGTGTAAATGTGTTTGAATCATGGAGTTTGAGATTTAGATTGCAGCACCTAGGTGTTTGATAAAATGTCCATAAGAAAAAACTTATATGCTATTTGATATTTTGGAAATATCTCTCTTATGCATTCTAAGAAGAAGAGTGAAGAGACTCTAGAACTTCTAATATTATTTTTTTTTTCTTTTGTTGCTTTCTTTTTTTATCCTTTTTTTTTTAATTTCCAATTAATAGTACCAAGACGACATTGAAATATTGCAGTTTCCCTTTTTTTTTTTTTAAAAAAAAAAGTTTATTTTGGTTTATTTGTTATATGTGGTAACAGGGATAGGGATATGATTGTATTATGGGTTTAATTAAGGGCAAAATCATCTTTTCTTAGCATAAATTGGGCAAAATTTAGACTCAAGGTAAAAATTGTTTGAAATTCGAAATGTGAATATATTTTTTTGCAGAAATAAAAACTTAGGGTTCAAATTGTAAAAATATTAAATTTTAGGGGTTTCTTTTTTTTTTTCTTCTTTTTTTTTTCAGTTAATCCTTATTTTTTTCTAAAAGTTTTTAACTATTTTTTTCTAATACTTGTTTTTATTAACAAAAAATAAAAGGAAAAATTTTATTCCAAAAGAAAAGAAGAAGAAAGCAAATATATAAAAATACATAGATATGATCATTCCAATAAGTATTTTGACATTAACCTATTGTTAGTTACAAAAATCTTGATTATTAAATATTGATTTAATGGCTTTCACTTTTAAATATTATCACTCAAAATTTCATTTAAAACCTATAGAGACGAATGTCGTCGCTATAGGTCAAATTAAGAAATTAATTTATAAATCTTTTTAGGTAATTGCCACCTAAAATTTCATTCAAAATCTATATAGTGACGATGTTAGTTTTATTAAACTTTTAGGTTTTAATTTTTTTTTTACATTTTAAAAAAACTTAGAATTTATCAAATATGCATACTATAGGTGTAGATATTTTTTGGGCTATTTAGTGTAATATTTGGTACAAGATGTGGCGTTTCTTTTTCTTTTTGAAAGGATGTGGTGCCCTTTTTGCAGCCAAAACTATAATGACAACATCAAAATAATGTCACTTTTGTCTCTATAGGTATTTCATTCGAAAAATTTACCCTCAGCCAGTTAAAGTGATAACAGTAGTTTGTCACTGCTTTAGTGGTAAGTTGTACTGACGATATTTTATGGTCGGTATAGGCCTGTTTTCTTGTAGTAACATGTGAGAAATTATAAATTTATCAAGAAAAAATATTAAAGACAAGGATTCTAACTAGCAAGAAGTCTCCAATGAACACATCTGGGTTTAATCTTCAAGAAAATGAGCAATAAAAGCAAAACATGGCCACCCAAAAATGAAGCCAAGATCTCTCCCCAGCGAATTCCACCGTCGAAATTATAGCAAAAATGTGTACTTCATAAGAAAAACTCCGCAACAAAGGACGAGAAAAATACCTTCTTACGAAATGTGTGTAGTTCTTGAAAACTCTACCACAATTAGAAAGTCCTAGACAAACCATTGGCAGTGCATTAGTATTGACTTTAACACATTCCGAAAGAATGCCAAACAGCCTGGCTTAATATTGGCACTTTCTGAGGAACAAATTTCGTATTATAAAATATTAATTTGAAACTATTAGGTTTTTAAATGCATGGATAGGTTATATTATTAATAGGATTTTCAATTTAGAGTACTTAAGTTGTATCACCTTTTTTGAAATTGGTGTTAGTAAATGACTTCCTTTACTGATTTTAAGCTTAATGACGTTTTTTTCTACCAAATATCCATTTGTTAATTAGGTAGTTTTAGTTTCAAATTTTTTTGTCCTTTTTTATTATACTTTATGGCTATTAATGAGAAATCACCATTAAATGGTTTATATATCTTTTTTTTTTTAAGTGGAGCTTAACTAACGATCTGCACTTATTACAAAGAAATGAAAATAACTCATGTACTACGTGAGTCGAAACTCCCGACCTAAGACTCAATCTACACCCATCCCATCCCACACATGAGCTAGCCCTTGTGGGCTAAATAGTCCATATATTTTATCTCTTGGTATATCAAGCTGTTTACATGTTATATTTTCAGATTTATTATTTTGTGATATTGACATTTGGTAAATATCTGACCATAAAGTTTTTCTGAAAAAAAAGAAAATACATTATCCAAATTAAGTCTTTAAGTTTGGTAGATGTAGACTTTTTTTATTGTTTAGAGACTAATAGAGTTATTTATCCTGTTTTTTTGCTAATAATTTAACTGTAGGTTGGATTAAAGAGGTTTGATGACCTTAAATGAGTGTCAGGAAAGTCCACTGTTCACCTCTATAAAGATTGTGTTGCTTCTAGAATGATGCGGTTCATCAATTTTTGTGGTTTTCATGGTTTAATCAATGATTGCTTTTTCATGGAATGTCTCATCCAAGGAAGTGTTTACCTTGTTGTTGAAGCATCCTAAGCCTAAGGTGGCTTCAAACACCCCAAAAAGCGTAGGGTAAATGAGCTATTTTTCTTAGCTGTTAAAAAAAAAAAAGAAAAAAAAAGTTGCTGAAGGTTTAATTGAGAGAATAGTAAACACTCATTGATGGAAACTTAAAGGGTCTTTACATTGGTTTTCGGAGGTTTTAAAGCCCTGTCCAAACTTCGCTTTCATCCAGTTTATGTGGATTCCTAGGGATGTGAATGTTAGTGCAAATATTTTAGGGTTAATATCACCTAGAATTCCCAAATTTTTCCCAACGTATCACTTAGGTCCCCAAACTTTTTTTTGTAGTATTTGGATCCCCAAACTATTGTTTTCTGTCTTACATTAGTCCTTGGTGCTCATTCGGTCCAAAACAGCCATCAAAACACCTAGAGAAGCACAAAAGCTAAAATAAATTTGAATCCAAAATTTTCGAATAAAGACCACAAAATGATAACACAAGACGCAAATATTAAAACCCATTAATATTTACAAAACCCAACGATAACTAATGCCTTAACAAGTATAGCGATACTGAAGAACTTTGCGAGTTTTATTCCTTGTTTTAACTTTTAAGGCTTCTTATTCTTGAGCCAACCATTTTAACAACAAAAAAGACAAGTAAACAATACATGAAAACAAAATTACGTTATAAGTAATAGGTCACCATTATACTTGTTGTTCATCCAAGCAGGAGAGTGACCAAGAATCCATACTTCCTCTTGTCACAAAATAATAAATATAATATTAATTAAGTTATCAACTTTACTTATCACATTTTAAGATTGTTTATTCAAATTGTAATCACAAAAAATAAAAATTAAGTAAAATTGGTCCAAATACCCACAAAAGATCCTATGGAATGGTGGAGGGACATATTATAGTCCATTGATTAGATCTAATTCACCTCTCAACAAACGTTTTGTTTTTGTCTTTAATTTTTGTGTGTGTGGGTGAATGAGAGAGATTAAATGAGAATCAGTATTATAAGAAAAATGGAAGAGAAAAATTGGAACAAACCCAAATCTTGGTGATTTCGAGGGTCATTAGCTAGTGGCGTAGTTTTTAAACTAAAAAAAGCGAGCAGTGAAATAGAGAGATCCAAACTCAGTACAGACACAAGAATGCCTTACTCCTAATATCATCAGTGCAAAAAGTATGGCCATGAATTCTAAAGAAGAGGAAGGAAAGACAATTTAATTTGGCTGTTGTGCTTTCTTAGGTGTTTTGACGGTTGTTTTGGACGGAATGGGGACCAAGATGTAACGTATGATAGAAAATAATAGTTTGGGGATCCAAATGCTACGAAACAAAGTTTGAGGACCTAAATGACACGTTGGGAAAAGTCTGGGGACCTTAGGTGATATTAACCCAATAGTTTATGTGACTACTTCTTAGGTGATGAGTGTAAGGATTTTTCAAGTTCAGCTTTTTGTAATAATAGTGATAATTTTCTTTTTCATTTTTCCTGTTTTTTTTTTGGGATCAGAATGGCCTCTTAAGCTGGCATAGAAAACTTAATTAATTCAAATAATCATGAATAGATGATGAATTAAAAACAAAACAACAATCAATAATCAACACGGAACATATTTCAAAGAATAGAAAGGCATAAATAACTAAATTATAGGCCACCATATTCCCAGAAATAATTAGCAGAAATCAACAAATTCTTAAAATCTAAAATAAAAGGGCATTGTCTGTTAGATTCTCATAAAGCATCACATTCGACCTGGTTCACATGCAGAATCTCCCTATAATTAGCAACCACCCTTTAGGAATTGCAGGCAATTCACTGTTATCAACAGAGAATGAACCCCGAATCCGTTTGGCGAAACTAGCCAATACCCTTGCCTTCATCATCACGAAACACCCTCCTACACCAATATATTCTTGACCAGAGAAAACTGAGGCATCAATGTTCATTTTAACACAACCCAGTTCCGGCCATCACCATCTAGTCGAAAGGGATGGAATAAGCTTAGCCCTACTTTCGACCCTTGTTGCCTGCTGAAACTCCTGGAGCTGATCTAGAGTTAGCTTCACAATTATGGAGGCCGACAGAGCTACACCACCACTAACCACGCTATTACACTCCGCTTAAACTACCTAAAGCACCCTTTTGCAATATGATGACTTGTTTTCGATAAAACAAACAATACAAATGTTTGATGTTTCCTAGTAAAATTTCTACTCATTTCAACATTATGGGATAACCTCAAAATAGTCCTGTATTATTCCCAAATACTATGTTTAGCTCTTTGTTCCAAAAAAACTCAAAAGTATCCAATTTATTTTTCAAATAGGACAAAAGTATGACATCTGTACATTTTAAGTAAGTGTAACCTAGTAATTTCACTAGAATTTGGATTAATTTTGAATTAAAAATGGCTGGGAAATACATTTGTTTTCAAAATGTGGACTTAAGTTAAAGAAAACTGAGAAATATGGGGCCAAACTGTGAGTTTCAGAGGTGAAATTGAAAGAAATTAAAGAGCAGGGACCAATTAGGAAATTTGGCATAGTCCATGGGTCTCCTATATCATGTCACGTGGCGAGAATCCCCACCCTCTTTTCTTTCTTCTTCCCCCATGATCCCCCCACCTTGGTTTCACTCTCCTCCATTCAAACCCAACTGCTGCCGCCCCTAGACCGAGCACCTCTGGCCCCTGATGCCCTTCCGTGAGCCAGCAACTATGGACGACCGTGCCAGCTTCTCCTTCAGCCTTAGGCCAGCTCACATGATGGGAGGAAGCGAGAGAACTGAGTTATGTCGTGACACTATAGCCACTACAGGCCAAACATGGCCGTCCAAGCCACACCACTGGCCTACATAGGTCGTGGACAAGGTCCTTTGACCAGCTGCTGTCCCAGATTGCTAACCCTCTCCTAAAAATATGAGTATCTCACAATAGCTCTATGAAAAGTTTGGGTTTCTATAGTCGAATTTCAACTGGATCATTGGATCGTTAAATGATTGTCATCAAAGTATGAACAATGATATATATATATATATTGACTATTGTCGCAGTTGGCATGAAAATCGATACTTCGTCGACACCTTGATTTGCATGCTTAAGCTCGGATTCTATCTTGGTGTCTATTCCTACTAATTTGGACATGTCAATCGCATTGGCAGAATTAGTTTGAGCGTTCGGGCACTCATTTCAAAGCCGACCCTCCAAGGAAAGTGAATTCGAGTTTCAATTCGCTGAACGACCATCCAATTGACCGATGAGAGCTACCTCAGATACTAGTAGCTAGATCTCGTTACTCGATAGAGATAGGAATTCGATTACATAACTTTAAATTTATTTGATTATGAATGTACTTATTTTAATCAAATATAGAATTTGATAAATTAAATGGCAAAATGTGTTTATAAATTATTTTTGAAGTATATGATTGATACTAAACTACGTGGAAAGCAGGTCACACTGCTTGGTGTGCCATATTTTTTTTATTTATATTGACTTGATTTGTGGATTTTGATAAAAACATCGGTTATATCTGCCAAAATTTTTGAAAAAGTCAATATATTTGGAAATTTAATTTTTGGAACCAAACTTAATTCAATTAAAAATTATTGCATGGTTTGTGATTGTGTGGAAAGTAGTACATATCTCAATTCTTGTTATTTATATAGCATTGCGTATATATTCATACTGCTAACAGACTTACGATATCCTATTTAGAGTGCTCGAACTACATTATATGCTTACGGTCACCTATTTAGATGGCTCGAACTTACGAGTGTTCCAATTAGTTACCTCGAACTTATCATTGATTGCATTGATGGTTAACATGTGCTTGACTTGAATGATATGTACTAGTTTTAGATATGTGATTTGCAATAATTTAGAATTTGTGAACCTTTGGTATAATATCACTAGACTTCACCCAAAGTACTATTTTAAAGGTATTGCTTCCAAAACTTCAAGTACTTGGAATATTGTTGGTTTCTTGTAAAGCTATTTTGCACATACGGGCCTTGAAAATTTACGAAATTCATTTTAATAAAAATTAATGTTCTATCAAGCTAAGTTTTATTTATAATAATAGATTTTTCTTAGAACTTTGAAAGATATTTTCTTGGACAAACAAGAGATTTCCTTGATATCAAAATGCTAATGATTTTAGGACTAAAAAGTAAAAATCTAAATATTTGGTTTGTTCAAATTTTATAAATTCATTGTTTATTTACATTCTCACTTAAAATTACTGAAAATCACAGCTTTGAATTTTCAGTCATTACAAATCCAGTATTAGTTAAGATAAGAAAGCAAATTAAAACATAAATACTCACCTAATTCTCAACAATCTTCAGAATCAATGACTTTTTCCTATCCAAACACTGCCATAACGAATAAATAAGTCACAAGCAATATTTTCAAGCCAAAAAAAAAAAAACAAAGTCACAAGCAATAAAAATAAAATCGCTTATTACAGCCAGACAAGTATATTTACATTTAACCATGCACCTTATACCAAAACATAATATGTTTTGAAATCAAAACTTTTTGATCCAAAAGAAGGGATTAAATAAAGATGACATAAAATATGGCTAGAACAAATGAAAGAAGTTTCAGATACCTTTAATAAAATAAGTATCCACATACCAATTATTCAAAAGGCTATGACTTTGTATTGATGAAGCATAAACAACAAAATAATGAGATAATGATACAGTTTTTTGAATAGAAAATTTTCAAACTAGGACGTTCAAAAAAGGAAAATTCACTTATTAAAAAGAAAAAAAAGACGTAAAGAACATAAACGATACCGGCAACTCCATGGGAAGAGACTCGGGCGCCGTGAGTCTGACTTACAATCCTCAACTCGAGGAGTCCTCGGAGTTCTGAGAAAACTGCTCTGTCTAACTAAATTCACAGGCGATAATATGAGAGGGGTTCTATCAATAACCTTCTTCAAAAGAACAAGAAGTCAATATAAAATAGTTTTCTTAGTATCCAAAAGGATCATAGTGATCTTGAATGAAATTAAATGTTTCCTTATTATCCAAAAAGGAGAAACATCTCCAATCAATGCAAGTATTTACATGCAAAGAATGCTTTTAAAAGACCAAAAAATCGCAAAGAAAAGAAGTCTAAAACCCTTTAATTAAAAGTATTTACTTAATTAATTTTAATTATTTTGAGCATGAACATAATTACTTATGAACATATTTCATAAGTACTTAACTCGCCCCACTGGAGTTTTCTATTTATTAATTAAACGAATATGTTTCATAAGTAATGTTAAAAAACATTTATCAGGCTATTGGGACGACTTGTAAGCTATCAATAGCTATAGATATTTTCTGAACGAAAAATTCTTCGAGAAATAGACATAGGCATTTTTCAACTCTATTGAGGCGATCGTTCACTCTATTGGGAGGATAATATCACCCCTATAGATATGTTGTGCCAATTGTTTGTGGCTCAACATCTATTGGGACGATACATTGTTGTCGACCCAATAAATCTACCTATTGGGACGATTTTTTGTCGACCCAATATATGTCGCCCAAATAGACGGTTTGTTATAGACGTCGATCAGTCTTTACTTGTTCTCATCATTCACCCTTTCTTCTTTTTTTTTTTTTTTTTTTTTTTTTTGGTGAAATGATTTAGTTTTAATTTCTATATACTCTAGGGATATTTTTGGAAATTTAGGAAACAAAACTATTAAATTAGTGAAGTTTTTAATTGGCTGCTGTATTAGTAAAATTAAACTTTGAAAATGTTATTACTGAAAGAATTGCCCAACTAAAGCACCATAGGTTTAGGGAAAATGACACCCCAAACGACTTTTTAAAAAATAATATAAAAAATATGACACTCCCAAAATAATTATTTTCCTGTACAACTTTAGGTGACATTTTTTAACATATTTTAGTTACTGGAAACCTAGAAGCCAATTTAGTTATTGGAAATTAATTCAGTTTCTTATAACCAATAACCAAATCCCAAAGATTCCAATTTGATTATCGGAAGTCAGAAAAAGAAATATTATTAGAACTAGAGATAAATGTTATTTGAAATTAATTTAGTTTGTTAGAAATCATAAACTAATTTGGTTACTAGAAACCAAATTAATTTCTCAGTTTCAAGTAACTAAATTGGTTTCTCAGTTTCAAGTAACTAAATTGGTTTCTCAGTTTCAAGTAACTAAAATATTTAGAAAAATGTCACTGAATATCGTACAAAAAAATAATTATTTTGAGAAGGCCATATTTTTGGTCCAAATCCCAAAGTTTTATACAATATTTTGTAAAGACTGTATCTTATCTAATTTTGCCTATGCATGACTAGAAAGGACTCGAGTTTCAGATTCGATTTAGAATCTGAAATTTTTATTTAATGAAATGATAACTAGTAACTTGAGAATAAAATATCAAATCTTTTTAAAAAAATTAATATATATATGTAATTAGTGATAATTAGTGATAAAAGTATTTAATTTTATTTACGAGTAATATTATGAATACTAATGATATCAAACACTATAATAATGTGTCAGTATATTATTAGGTGATTCTAATTAATAAACTGGATTTTACATAAATCTCACCTGAAATATAATTATAAATAATTAATAATAGACTAGAACACTTTATAATGGCGACCTGTAATATTACTGTATACTTTACGACGATAAAGTTAGAATATACTCGTAATTATGGCCTCTGAGGTGTGAGTACAACTGTACAATTGTTTTTTCGTTTTTGGTACAGATGATGTTGGACTCTTCATGGGATAAATAGTCGTCCCCCTTATGGAAGAGAGTCAAAGAGGCTTTAGTTAAGCTTAGGCCATATCTCCGGAGATTCGCGGGTACATTATATATGGGTACAAGCAAATGATATGGGTTTTAGATACAGACTACGTGCGACCAATTATGCATGATTTGCCAGCTTGTTTGCGATTTTTTCTTCTTTTTGCTGAATCATTTTCCGTTACCCCCTACTTTATCAGCATGCTTATTTTAGATTGAACTATTCTGTCATTTTTTTTCCCCATCACAAATGGCTTTCTTATACAAATTTTCTATTTTTAAATACAAAAAATTGAAAACAAAAAAACACTAAACATTCTTATATAATAAACAAATAGTTAAAAATAACGAAATCTTTCTTTCAAAAAGAAAGATTGTATTTCACGAAAAAAGAGAAATACTGTTTACATAATAAAGAAATAGATAAAATAAGCAATCGGCATATTGATATACAAACTACAAAAATATCAATTTCGCGACTTTGATTCAATAGAAGATCTAGAAAGTTGGGTCAACCTCTTCAAAATGAGCTAGCTAGCTAGCTTTAACTGCCATACATTCTAATTAAGAATATTTGCATGATTATACTCTTAGATTATTGCAAAGTCTTATTAGTTTTAGTTCCTATATATACTTTATAAATTCAATAACTATAGTTTCTAAACTTGTTAATTAACAAATTTCACGTTAATCTGTTTTTACATTTTCTGTCAAAAATTTAGAGAAAGGGAATAAAATGGACATTGTAAAATTGGTTCTCATATGAAAGTAATATTAGTATAACGGAAACTATTAAAAATGTCTAGCATAAACTTCATAATTAACATGTTTAAGGTACCATTGCTATATTGATTTTTTAAAATTTATCGATCGGCTAAAACAAGACTACTTTTTTGTAAATGGTTTAGGAACCTATTGTCACTCCTGTTTGATCCATCAATTCCACCATTGACCCTAAGATAATAAAAAATTAATATTTTTCTTTAGCCCTCCACCAAATTGTCTCACCAACTATTGGGAAAAAAAAAAACAAAAGAAAAAACAAAAAATCATCTCTTTTTCATATAATTTATATATAACATATATATATATATATTTGAATGTACCATTTATCTCCGGAGCAAATCAAGATATGTTTTAGTACTTTTATTTCAGCTTTTCTGGTATGTTTATTCATTTGAGCATAAGATTTTTCTGGTATCTAGAAATTAATAAAATGTCAAATACTAATAGAGTACCAATATTAGATTTAAGACAACTGCAGGAGGGTGGGTATGGTAATTGGTAAGCCTGTAACAACTACACCAAGGCATAATATTATGAGTGATGATATATTTTGCTTGATCATGCAGAAGGATTATATATATATATATATATATACGAACATTCTGTTTCGATTGTTGTACATATATACAATATTACATATATATATGTGTTTGTGTGTGTGCGAGACATTAAAAATATTAATAAAAAAAGGAGTGACGACATAATATTAATAGACTTGTAAATGATATGAGTTGACTACGGTCCTAATATAAATACGACTCAATTCTCTAAGCTCTGCAAATCAGTTTGTTTAATTTTAATTATTAATGTGGAAGATGGAGAACGTGATAACTCGAAGAAGGACACGGGCTTTCCTGCTGAGATTGTCGTTGATAGGTCTACACTTGTTTTTCTTTGTTTCTGGTTATTCACATGATCAGGCCACGCATTTCAGGTTCTTCGACAACCCTTTTCTACTTTCTCTCAAATTTCATGTTTGTTTCTCTTTAACCGTAAGATAATAATACGAAATAATGTATACATAGGTTCACGTCTTAATAAACACGTCATGTTTTCCTATTTTTGTTATTTAATTAACGTGAAAACTTACGCGTTGGTTCCTCCCCCACCCTTCTTTTTTTTTGAAAAATTTTGTCAAGGCAAAAGTCTGAGAACATTCATTCAACAAGTGAAAAATCATCAAGAATATATCCGGAGACACAGTTTGGAGTCTCCTCAAATTATAGATTACCGGGATCAGAAATTAAAGAAAAGTGAGCTAGGTTATAATATATATATATATTTTTCACTCATATATATATATATATTATATTGTAATTTTGCCATGATCATGTCCTCTTCAGTGACTTATTGACCTTTTTAGTTTTTTATTTACTATTAAATATTTCTTTTACTAATTAACTAACAATATTAATGTTTGTCGTTGGTGTTTTATTGCAGACTTTTTAAGGAAAATATTAATAGTGGCGGAGAATCCAGTCCTCCTCGAATCAGGATAAAAACTCAAGGATATCGACAGGTAATTACTAGATTGATTACATTTTTCAGATATTACTTTTTTCTTTGTTTCTTTGTTTTTTTGTTTTAAACAACTATTTGTGATTTAAGTTTATTGAATCATATATATATATATGCATAACATAACATGTTATAAGATTAAGACTTTCTTTTCGGACTTAATATATGATTCATCAGGTGATAATCATGGACAATGGCCTCGTGGAGCTTAAGTTTTCCAATCCTGACGGTGATGTCATTGGAATAAAATACAACAGGATCAACAACTTGCTTGAAATTCATAACAAAGAAAAAAATAGAGGGTAAGTACATCATGATCACTAATATTAATTGCAGCATTTAATAATAAAAGTATAGCACTAATTTCCTTTTGTATAATTCTCAATAGATTTATTTGTAATTTTTAATTTATTAAGGGAATCTGTGTTTTATTGTCCTCAAAATTCTTGACAATTATAGGTATTGGGATATGGATTGGGGTGAAGCAGGAAACGATATTGCTAATCACCATGTCAAGTAAGTGAAAATTAATTTTTTTTCCTTGCATAAATTTAGTATAGAAAGTGCTTTTGTACTTTGATCTTAACTGAGAGTGACCATTAATATTTGTCAGGTTACACGGAACAAAATTTCAGATCATAAAAGCAGATGAGTACCAAATAGAAATTTCGTTCACTAAAATATGGAATGATTCCTCCAAAGCATTTCCTATAAACGTGGACAAAAGGTTTAGTTCGCCACAGTATTCTTATCCAATTTTAAAATAAAAACAATTTCTTTTCTTAGGAGAAACTGTAAACTAAACAATAGTTTATAATCGAATCTTTACTTTCAGGTACATAATGTTGCGTGGTTATTCGGGATTCTACACATATGCAATACTTGAGCACCCTGAAGAAGCTCCATTAGCTAACATTGATCAGATTAGGACTGTTTTCAAGCTTCAACAAAAGAAGTATTTTTCCAATATTATTCATTTTTGATAATAATAATAGTAGTTCTACTATATATTATTGTCCTGATAAGTTTTAGTTTTCAGCACTGACAATATGGTATTGCAAATAAATGGTGTAGGTTCCGTTATATGGCAATATCGGACGACAGACAAAGAACAATGCCATCACTACGTGACCGTAAGTCTGGTCATAAACTTGCTTACCCTGAAGCTGTTCTCTTGACCAAACCTTCCAAACCTGAAGTTAAAGGAGAGGTATCTTCTTTCATCTTTTTATTTTTATTCTTTTTTCTATATTATACTTGAAACACGTATGTTTTGTTTTATAGATTTTATTTTATTTTTTATTTTTTAATGCAAAGTCTTTTGATTATATATGTACTGGACAGGTTGATGACAAGTACCAATACTCATTGGACAACAAAGACAGAAAGGTCCACGGTTGGATCAGTTCAAACCCATCCGTGGGATTCTGGATAATCACACCCAGTCATGAGTTTCTTACGGCTGGGCCCATGAAACAAGAGCTCACCTCACATGTTGGCCCAATATCCCTCTCTGTAAGTCCACAACTGGCCCATTATGCTTTTCAAAGAAAAAGTAACAAAACTGATTGGCCTAAAATTCTCACCTGTTTACTATTGATTATTGAATGTCATGATAATAATAATAGTAATAATAATAATAATAATAATGTGTAGGTGTTCTTGAGTCGTCACTACGGTGGAAAGGACCTGAGGCTGAAACTTGATAAAGGTGAGACATGGAAAAAGGTTTTTGGCCCAATTTCTGTCTATCTAAATTCGGCATCAAGCAGCGATGAATATAAACATTCACTCTGGAAAAATGCTAAACAACAGGTACTACTTAATCTAAATTTATTCAAGCTTTTCATTTATATTTAGAGCTAGATAAATTAAGTATTAACATAGGTAGTAATTTCAAGCAAAAACATAGGTAGTAATTTCATTTTCTATTGGTAATCAATCATTCTATTCCATTTTTATTGTTATTGCTATTATCATCACAATAATTTTAAATTTCATTCTGTCCAACTAAACAAACGTTACCAACCCCATTTTAGCTGATTTTACTTTTTATTCACTTCACACACACTTTACTTAGATATTTAATTAATTAATGGAGCCTTTGTGTTTTCATTTAGGCTCAAGAAGAAGTTGCAAAATGGCCATACAACTTTACCCAATCCAAAGATTTCCCTTCCTCTGATCAACGAGGAACCGTTAACGGTCAACTATTAATCCGTGACAGGTATATATGTTATTTCCTTTTCACAAAAAACATTTTCTTTCGGTAAAAAAAAGAAAAAAAAATTCATGAAACTACTAGTTATATATAATCTTTCATTAATTTCAGATACATCAGCGAGAGCCTTATTTTGGCTAACTCTGCCTACGTGGGCTTAGCTGCACCAGGGAAAGCTGGATCATGGCAAAGGGAAAACAAGGTGATTATACTAATTGAAAATTAGAACTTCCAGAGAATAGATATGTAGTTGAAAATGTAATTTAGCTGCTAGAAAAGGTCTTAAAAAAAAAAAGAAAATCAAAACGTTCTGTAACAAAACAGTACTCACTAACCAGTAACTATAATACGTTTTACTCTCTCCAGTTTCTTCTTCTTTTTTTGGCTCTCATATTTATTTTATTCTTCTGAAAAGACTTCTTATAAAGATCTAGAACAGCAGATTCAATTAGAAGAAAAGAGTTTTCCAAAAAAATGAAATAAAATAAACTTATCCATTCCTAATGTAAATCTAGCTAAAATATATATGTACAATTTCATTTGTATCATGATGCACATATGTAGCTTCTTTTCAAATTAAATTATATGCCACATAATCTACTTAATTAATGTAGGACACATAATATTAATTTAGCAAAAATCAAATTTGAAAGTATATATTCCTAATTACGGAATACAAAAGAAAAGATTTTTGAACGCAAGAAAATTTTTAGAACAAAAAAGAATTGATGCGAAATTAAAAAACATAAAGCCCGTACCAAACATGATTTTAAACCATTTTTTTCATTTTATAATTAAAAACAGGAAATTATTTAAATAAATTGTGCGGGACATATATCTATATATATACTCCCAAATTAATTAGACATAGTTAATAGTAATTTTTGTTTGGTACATGCATGTTAATTTCAGGGTTATCAATTTTGGGTTCAAGCCAACGAAAGAGGAGATTTCTCAATCAAAGATGTTAGACCTGGAAATTACAGTCTGCATGCATGGGTCCCTGGCATAATTGGGGACTATGTATATGACCAAATAATTACTATTGAACATGGTATTTAATTTAAATCTCCTTAATATGCAATCTAATTTCCTCAGTAATTACTTTGTTTACCCTTTTTTAATTAGTAAAATTATTGGTT
The DNA here is from genome assembly GCA_002914845.1 of Trema orientale. NCBI lineage: Eukaryota > Viridiplantae > Streptophyta > Magnoliopsida > Rosales > Cannabaceae > Trema > Trema orientale. The sequence continues at coordinate 73,328 of JXTC01000719.1, forward strand.
TTACAACTGCAGGAACTAGACTTAAATTGGATAATCTTGTATATGAACCTCCAAGAAATGGTCCTACCCTTTGGGAAATCGGCATTCCAGATCGTAGTGCTGCCGAGTTTTACGTACCTAACCCATCGTATAGGTTCACAAATCGATTATATACTAATCAGTCAGGAGATAAGTAAGTTCACATATAAAGGTGCTTGTAGACAGTCCTAGGAAACTCAAGTTTGACTCGACTTAAAAAAATAAAATAAAATAAACATCAATCACATATAAGAACCGTATATATTTTCTCATTTTTTTGATATTAATTTGAGTTTAAGAATGTACAAAATATTAACTTTAAAACTATTTAACTATTTTTACTAACAGGTTCAGGCAATACGGCTTATGGGATCGGTACACAGATTTATACCCTAATGAAGATCTCATCTACACTATCGGTGTAAGTGATTATCGACGTGATTGGTTCTTTGCTCATGTCAATAGGTACTTGTCAGTTTTTTGAACTCTTCTCCTGCATAGTATTTTGTTCTCTAATACTCAAGAATAAAACATCATCGGTATTTAAAACATTGCTCACCCCAATTTGGATATAAAATTAATTAAGTACTGTAAAAACTGATTAATTTGTTGGAATTTAATTTTTATATTCAACAATTGATGACTTACAAATTGTATATGTATATCGAATGTCTATAAAAAATTCAGAAAAAAAAGTGCCTTTGGCTTGAATCTAATGTTAAATTTTAGCCGCTCAATTTCTAAGTATTTTATCGTAATGTTTTCAGGAAATCAAAAGATGGGACCTACAAAGGAACGACATGGCGGATAATATTCCAACTTGAAAACGTAATAAGGTTTGAAAATTACACTCTCCAACTCGCACTAGCCTCAGCCGCTGAATCTAATTTGCAGGTACATATTAATTTTTCCCAAGTTTTTAAAATTTTTTTCTTAGTGTTTTGTAAATTATTTTAAGCTAAATAAAAATGCAATTAGCTTATACATATCATCATCTTGGATTTTCAACAAGTAAAATTTATAACGTAACACTATATCTTATGTGAGCCCTGGCTAGTGTACTTATAATCTCTAGATCCTAAAATGGACACGTGAGTTTATAGTTGTTAAATGCTAAAATTGTACGTTTCACTAATGAGTTTTATGTTTGCTGTTCATGAAATCAAAGGTTCGATTCAACAACCGGGGTACCCGACTTCCTATGTTCTCAACGACGCTAATAGGCAGAGACAACTCCATAGCGAGACATGGAATCCATGGTTTGTACTGGCTTTATAGCATCAACGTTCCCGGAAACCAGCTCCGGCCGGGAAAGAATACTCTCTATCTTACTCAATCCAAAAGTGAAAGACCTTTCATAGGACTCATGTATGACTATATCAGACTTGAAGCTCCTTCTTTGACTGTAGCCAGTTATTAGTATACTCGTGTGTTCATGTGGTATAGGATTTAAAATCTTTTTAAGGTAATATAGAGTTAATTTATATGAGATATAGACATAAAAAATCACAATGTCTTGTTTTTTTTGTAGTACTGTAATTATTATGACATAAAAGTTAGGAGTCAACTTATGTAATAGAGTTGATCTCCTAATGAAGGTATCGAGCAGTGGTGTAACATCAGATCCCAAATATAGTAAGCCCTTTCCTTCCTATAAAGGCAAAGCCTTTTTCAAGGATTCTAAAAAGGGTGAAAATTTGTTTTGTCCACAAACAAGCATAAACAAATTAAAAAAGCGGCGAAAAAAATTGTGTTACAAAAGACAATCGAAAAAAATCTATGGATGAGAATGTATATATATAGACCATTTGGTTCCACAAAGCTGTAATTTTATTGATTATATTCATGAAAGAAACTATTTTTTTTTGTATTGAAAAAATAACCAGCTGCCTCTAACCTAGATTAGTGCATGACTGGAATGCCTCTACTTAAGTGGTTTATAGTTGTCAATTAACATATCTGAGTATCTTAGATTAGTTGTCCTTAAGACTTATCCTGAAATTAACTGTCATTATTTTTTTAGATTGTGACTTAATTACTATAGTTTTTTGAGAAGACTAATAACTGATGAGTGAGTTTTACTCACAAATTAGATATCATTTAAGCTATGCATTTAGTGGATTCTCAAAGTTTTTATGGGTTTTATTTGTATTTTTAATGTTTTGATTGTAGGTTAGGTAATTTTAGTACACTTGATGGTATTTAGAGAAAATGACATGTTTTATGGCAAGTTGGAAAGAGAAGGGAGTGCCTTGATACTTGTTTTTGGCACTAGAGCACTTTAAAGATTCAAAAGGAGTGAAATTTTTAAGAGGAAAAAAAGTTCCAAAGAAATGGCACCCTGACGCCATTAAGAAGCACTCCGGTACTAGTTTGAGCTCAAAGGAAATAGTAGACAGCAAGAGTGGTACCCCGGCGCCATACAACCGGTGCCCTGGTACCGCTCTGCAGAAATTTTTGTACATGTCATCTTACAACGTCTTTTGACCTAGTTTTTTGTAGTGGCTGCCTCTTAGCTTATAAATAGGTCTTTTTTAGACTTTTTTGGGACATTCTCAAGTCAAAAACAACTCAGAAAATAAGGGAAAAAGTGAGAGTGAAGGATTGAAGGCGGAGAAATTGGCAACCTAGAGACGGAACGCCATTGATTTAACTTCTAGCTTTTTCTACTCTTCTTTGTTCTTTCTTTTCCATGTCTATAACCATGTTTAGAGTTTGTTTTCTCTTTACTATGAACTAATTCTATTTTCTAGGTACGTATACGATATAGCCGGATTATGATATCTTGAAATATTTCAATTCCAATTCAAGTTTATATTTATTTCCCATTCTATGCTAATTGTATTAATCTATGCTTAATACTTGTGAGAGTTTGGCCAATTTTTACATGAAATTAGAGGTCTAATCTAAGATCTGAGAAGGGAAGATTGAATTTGTCTTGATTAATATGACATGAGATTATCATAGGATAGAGATATCTATGAAGCTTGTGCAGTAATATGAATTTCTTGTACTTAATGAGTTCTGGTAGATTCATAGTTTATACAGAAATGTTGGAACTTGTTTACTAAAACATGCCTATTAATTCTTGAGAAAGATTAATAGAAAAATTAGAGAGATTCACTGTTAGTTCAGGGAATAAACATAAATTGATTGAATTGATAGGTTCAGACAGATTAATTTAGGTGAAATCGAAACCCTAGGTTTTTAATCATTAGAAGTTTTCTTGAGTTAGTTGTAAGCTTGATTTTATTTATTTAATTTCTTTTCAATTGTCACATTTACGGTTGTTTAAATAAAATTTAGAATTAATATAATTCCATAATTGGTAATACAAGTCTCTGTGGGACGATACTCTATTTACATTATATTACTTATTCGGTAACGTGCACAACAAGTTTTTGACGCAAGTGCATAGCAAATTTTTGACACAAGTTTTTGATGCAAGTACACGTCATTGAATTTTCTCAAGAATTTAATGGAAAAGATGATACCTTAACAAGGAAAGAAAAAATGGCAGAGACCAAAATCTACACTGATCATTCTCTAATAATTTTCTTCAAATTAGTACAACTCCTTGCCTTCGTATTTGTTACTTGTTAAGCTCAACAAATACAATCAAATATAAGTTTTGGCTCTTTTCTAACATCTAACCAAAAATCCTCATGTTTTTCAAGTTTAGGTCTCTATGGATTTGGATTTTTCAATGAAGGTAATAGCTTTCGTTTTGGGATATTTATAGCTAAACTTCCGCAAAAGACCGTTGTGTAGACCGCAAATAGAGATTTTTCACCAGTCATCGGTAATGATACTGTGGTATCACAAGTGAAGTAAGACTCATCTTGTAATCAGGTCGAGACGAAGAATCCATTGGAGATACCTTAGTGTCAGCATTTATGGCTTTCATACTCGATTCAAGCAATTTTGTGTTCTATGATTCTAATTAGAAAATGTTACAGCAGAGTTTTGGTCATCCTACTAATACCCTTCTACCGAGTCAAAGTCTCTTACTAGGAAAAGAGCTGCTTTCTATTATGTTATAATAAGATCTTTCGATAGGTTTTTTTTGTCTCAAGATGCAAGAAGATGAAAACCTTGTTCAATACCTGGTAGGAACTCTTGCTACTGCACCTAATGCTTATTATGTAGAAGGAAACGCATAGAATGCGAGCTTAATTTTTGATGATGGTGGCATCTCTAGCTACTTTAAAAAAACTAGTAGTTCAAATGTGAAGAATCTGACAAGTGGGAAATAATATAGAAAAAATGCAACGTATTCTATAAGAATCGATGTAGATGGGATACTTCGTGTGTATTCGAATAATTTAAATCAAAACGGGAGCTAGTCAATTGAATGGTCATCTTTTCATGATAAATGTGATCCTAAGGGCTTTTGTGGATTAAACAGTTTTTGTGTCCAAAATGATCAAGAAGCTGATTGCAGATGTCTTTTGGGATTCGAATTTACTGACCAGGGAAATCGGAGTTCTTGATGTTAAAGGAATTTCTATACAATTAGTTGTGAAAACATGAATGGTGATGCCAAGTATTCCATAAAAGAATGTAGTAATATAATTGAGGAAGACAACACTTATTCGATTTTGTCAGTTTCAAGGAAAGAAGATTATAGACATGCTTATCTCCATGACTACAACTGTGAGGCTACATTTTATAAATAAGAAAGATTTAATATGCAGAAGCTTCCTAGGAGATATGCTAGACGATAATCAGATGATATAAATGTAGCTCTCATCAAGGTATATACATCCACACCCCCTGTAGAAGGATTTGTTGTTAGACATAATTCATAGATTAAAATAACCTAATACAATCTTAGGATCAATCATGCCAAATTATTAGGATAGTTTTGTTAAGGAGTGGAAACATACATAGATCCAGAGCTATGGTTGTGAAGGAAGACATAAGCAATGATCACGATCGATCATGCCAAGAACTATAGAGTACAATCAATGATACACGTACACGAGAATTAATAGCCTTCTACAGTCAAACCTCCTTAGGTATGCTTAATGGGTTCTCTATCTAAAATGGGAATAAAAGAGAAGAGCTGTATGTACTATGATTTGACTTGGAGACTATAACATCTATACTTACCTTTATATACTAGATTACCCAATTGTGATCCCATCAACTATAATTTGAGCTATTATTGGGTCTCTTACACATCACAAAGCCCACACACAATAGATGTCTCTAGAGCCTACTTAGTTAGATCACTAAATAGACCCACTAAATTAAGAGAGCCATATAATGAATAACTGTAAATATGTGAGCCCACATAAGAAATTAAATATAACCCAACATTTGTTCCCAAAGAAAGTAACAAAAGAATTAGTAAAGATATCCTAGTTATCGTTGTCTTCCTTGTTTCTTTTGCTTCAGTCATGTTTTGTGATTTCAGTATATATTTATCTTGTGCAAAAGAAATTTTTGGGCATATAAAAGGATCACTCGTAAGAGTGGTATTGATATTGAGTCGATGAGTTATGAGGTTGCTTTAAGATCATATACTTATGAAGAACTAGAGAAAATTACAGATGGTTTTAGGGAAGAAATTGGTAAAGGATCATTTGATGAGACAATTTATAAGGAGATAATTATGAATAGCCAAAAGGTGACCGCCATTAAAAACTTGAGAAAGTTCTTGAAGAAGGTGAAAGAGAGTTTCAGAATGAGATGAAATCTATTAGGAGAACTCATCACAGGAACCTAGTCCGATTACTAAGATATTGCCAAGAAGGATTAAACAAGCTTCTGGTATACAAGTACATGACTAATGGTTCTTTTGCATATGTGCTCTTTATACCAGAAAGATTGCTCTTGGCATAGTGAGAGAAATTCTTTATATTCATGAAGAGGATGAGACTCAAATCATCCTTTGCAACGTAAAACATCAAAACATACACATGGATGAACACAAGTCTCAGAGGCTTTTAAACTTTGGATTGGCGAAGCTGTTAGGATTGATGCCCTTAAAGCATGTATTTAATTTAGATTTTTGCTGATTAAATAAAGTAATATTTTTCTATTTGAAATTGTGCATATTTTGTATGTCTTTTATTTATGCAACCATAAATTTAATATATAAGTATTATATATATAAGAATTATATTTATGGATAATAAATTAAACAAAGTTTGAAATAATTAATTAAAGTTGTTATTTTTAATTAAATATTGTTAGTACTCTCCATTAGCATTGAGAATGTAAAAGTCTTATCTAAACTATTAATATGTTGACATTATAATGAAGACACTTTATATAATAAGATTACATAGAACTAGCCTGGAAGTGAATTGAATCTCAAAGAAATTTCTTTGACTGTTGAGAATTCAAATAACGTCAAACGATAATCATATGCATATCCATCTTAAATCTGAGTAGTTATAGACATTTATAACGTTATGTTTTTTAACATACTTGTTAATATTTGTTTTTAATTAAATCCAAATTGCTTGTATCGTGGAAATATGATGAGATAGATAGCTGGAATGTAACTTACAGATATGGAATATATTACTTCTTGATGTAAGTTAGAAAGATGATTCTCCTATGTATTGATTTAAGACTTGAACAATTTGAGTACTCAATTTATAGTAGAGTTATAAATTAATTGTTCATTTGAGAATTAATGAAATAAAAGGATAAATATATAATTGAAGAGGTAAATAGAAAATTAACCTAGCTCTAATTATGAATCGTCTATGGAAGATTGAATTATACTTAGTGATTAAATTAATGAACTGCTTACTATTTTCTGATTAACATTAATTCTGTAATTTCAAGAGTGTGATTCATTTTTAATAGAGTAATACTGAAATTAATAAATTAGATAAATTAATTAAAAAGTTTAAAAAATTTAATAGAGCTTAAACTACATGTTCATAGGTCTCTAACGCTACCTTTAATAAATACCGTACAGTATATCTTTTATTACACAGTTGATAATATGTCCAAAAGAATTATTTTTCTGACAACATATTATAATTAATAATTTTTAGTACTTAATTAATCAATTTAATTAATAAGATATGAATATTCTTTTTGGAGAGATAAATTTTCTAATTAATATATGTTTAAATTTTAATTAAAATAGCGAATTATGGAGATAATTTTGGAAAATATCTAGTTTTGAAATATTGGGAAACTGAAATACCCCACTAGAATTGGTTCCCTTTGAGTGGTGTATAACCCATTAAGAATGGGTGAGTTAGTTTCTCTTTTATTTAATTAATTAGACTAATTAATTGTTTTATTGCCAATTTAAAGAGAAAACCTGGCAGAAAAATCCGACCCATTATTTTTCTATAGAGCTTCTAAAAACTAGAGAGAGAGAGAAAATTATTTTTCTCATTCTCTGTATAACAAACCTTGCATCTCATGTATTGGAAAAAATTGCAAGACCAGTAAGTGTGAGAGATTACTATTGATTACACATGCACGTTCATTCTTTGGTGTTGGAGGCTTGGCTTGTAAGCCCTGTGGTTTAAAAGATAGAAAAGTAAGGATTCACTGATAGGCTTCAAGAGGTAATGAATTCTATTCATCTTTGATAAATATTCTATTTTCTATGATTAATATTATACGCTGATATAGTCGAAAGTTTTATTAATATTTTTGAAATATGCCTGGGCCTATTTTTCACTGCAAATCTAATTTTCAAACCAACAGAAGGTGCTAAAGCCTTATCAGACCAGAACCTTTACTGGGATAAGAGGGACTAGAGGGTATGTTGCCCCAGAATGGCACAAGAATCTTCCTATTACAGTAAAAGTGGCAATGTTTACAGCTTTAGGATTGTAATATTGGAGATCATATGCGGTCGAAGGAATGTGATATGTGATCTTCCTGAGGAAGAAGCTGTATTGGAAGATTGGGCTTATAGTTGTTTTGATAGTAATGAGTTGCAGAATTGGAAAGGATGGTGGAAGTGGCACTTTGGTGCATCCAAGAAGAGCCTTCGCTGTGTCCTTCTATCATGAAAGTGTTGCTTATGTTGGAATGAACTGTAGACATCCCCATCCCTCTTTGTAGAAATTTCCGTTGGAAAATGGGCTAAGAATTAGGTTAAGACTTTGGGCTTATCTTAGGCTTGGAAGCTCATGTATATTGAGAAGTCCAATTTTGTGTTATAGAACTCATTTTCATGAACCATTTTGAAGCTAAAAATTGAGTAGCATCTTGTTGATGAAAAGTCTTGGTGAATTCTTGTTCTCCTCTGCGAGGACATCGATTTCGTATATTCACACGCTCAAAATGGTGCACGGATGAATGAGAAATAGTTGCTCAAAAGTGCACCATTGAAATGAAAAAATAAAAGGAAAATGTGAGAGTCCCATATTGGTGGGAGATGCTTGATTCAAGTGGTTTATAAAGAACCTTGTTTTGTGATGGTGGTAAGAATAATTACCACAGATGCTCTCTCAGGCGTGCGCAGGGGGGGTGCAAATCTTCGGGCTTGGGCCTGAATTTGCATGGGCTCGTGTGTGCCCGCACCTGCGGACACGAATGCCGGGCCGAAACTTGGACCATAGTAAGCCCAACTTTTTGTTGCGGTCCAGTACAATTTTTCTTTCTTTTTTGACCATTTTGCTGCCTAAAACATGAAACTGCCATCAGAAATTTTGGATGCCAAGCCATTAACTGTTAAACGTTTTTAACATTTTGATTATGGCTGGCATGTGTAACAGCCATATTAATGGCTTAAAAACTATAGTAACAGCTATTTACTAAAAGCTGAAAAAGGTTTTGGGTTTAATGGAAATGTTTCAGATTGTTTGCGAATAAGTCGTCCCTTGGAGACTATAAAAGGAGACCTCCTCCTCTTCATTTGAGATATCCAAAAACCGAGAGCTATCCTCTTCTCTCAAGTTTTCTCTCTGCTTCTTTCTTCCTGCTTCCAATTTTTAGTTTCCAGCTATAGTAATTCGAGTGTCTAGGAATTTCATAGCTAGAATTCTTAGTGTTTTGGAGTTCATACCAATCCAGTTCGTAGAGTAGAAGTGTTGGTGCTTCACTTGCTACTCTAGTCATTGTATCCTTGGGAATTGACACTTACAATTCCTCAAGCATTCTACCGGAGGGTGCGAATCAGTTTTAAGGACAATGTGTGGTACACAGGCCTCGACCGTTAATAATCTTTTGTTTTACAGGAATACTTGTTTCAGAAGTGCTACTAAAACTCTGCTCAAGGTTGGAATTTAATATTTTGGTAACATTATTGTTGGGAGATAATTTTCCTCATCTTAGGAAACGAAACAACGCAGTGTCGACCAAAAACGACAACACACCCAGCCGGCCTCTCGGGCAAACCTGAGGTAAAACTACGTCGTATCACGAGAAAGAGCCGATCAAGTAGAAGAGGAGAAGTTACAATGAAACTGAGCTCCCAGAAGGAAAACCATCGCGATCGGGCTTCATACTCCTGTCCGAGCAAGAACCCTAAACGAAAGACCAATAAGGTCAAGAAACAGCCGACCAAAAGTGTAGTGGCATAAGTCTGACCAAGGAAAAGAGTAAAGAAGATACGGACTCAGGAGAGGCCAACATCTGGTCCAATCACATACTCGCATCCGTACAAGCGGGTAGGTGAGATTCCCTTTTACCTTTCTAGGGACACGTGGATATCAACCCTAACTTTTGGGGGACCACAAAGCCACTATAAATAACCTCATAATCGACTGAAAAAGGTAAGTCGCCACAAATCCTAAAAACCCTATTTGTCCTTTCTTGCCTTTTCTCCTCACATCATTTGCTGTGAGATCACTATTCCGTTAAATACTTCATTGAATATTCTTACTAATTGTCTTTCTGTGAAGGAAAATTGGCAGCTACCACACCGGTACCACCCATTACAAGTTGGTGAAAAGTCCAGGCATAATCTTTTTCAAGGTTGTACGGACCACACCTAAATCAAATTTGGGTTTTGGCTTTTCTTGAGGAAGAACCACTCAAGGACACATGGCGCACGTTGGTTCGCGGACTAAAATCCATACCAACATATTGGCGCTAGAAGGAGGGCTTGAACCTCCGAAAACCAGTGCACAGCCCTACCCAGCATTATCCAACAGCTCTTGTGAATCTAGTCAATCCCCGCCATGACGAGCAGGGCATCTGGGTCGCGGACAGCCGACCACACACAAACTAATACCCATGAAGGAGATAATCCACAATACAACCTGCGAGACCGAGCAAACATTGTACCCCCCCAGCGAATTCAGGAGCAAGTGGGTGCCCCTTACCCACCACGGCCACACTGAGACAGGGTAAATGAGCTCGGAGAACAGGTCCAGTAGCTCGCCTCGATTGTCGAGCGCCTGGCAAACGTGGTCGGCCAAAACGCTGTCCATCTAATCCTTGTCACCCCGAATGGGGCTCCTCTTCAAGAGGACGGAAGGAGAAATCCTATCCAAAGGGACAGGGACGAGGACAGCGAGGCAAGATCACG
>JXTC01000720.1:34445-59262 GCA_002914845.1 Trema orientale
TCTCATATCGATATATTTCATGTAACACCCCCTTAGTCTAAGGTTATTAGATTAGGTTACGTTATCATTGAATTCCTTAAAATATAGATAAAATGCGAAATTTTTTTTCTAAATAAATAACTCATTAAAGTCTATTAAATTCTTAAAAAAAATACTAACAGTAATTTGAAGTCACATAACTTAAAGAAAATTTCTAAAACTATAAAATGTCATTAGTAGGAAATAAAGACTAGAAAATGTTCATTCAATTAAAATCTAGACCATTAGACTACCATGTCGCCGAGTCGCCTCATCACTACCATCCGCCATCCTACTATTCATCACCTGAAAAATGTTATATAATATAATGAGCTAAAAGCACAGTAAGTAAACCACAATGCACATAATTTATGAGACATGCTTTAGTTATTTTCTAAAATAGGTTCCTTGTGATCTTTTTCATAACTTTGAAGACTTTTCATTTTTATCATTGGGAGTGCTCAGTGTAATGTCGAAGCTTTTGGTAACCAGTGGGCCGTAATTACTGAACCAGTTCTTACTTTGCTACCGACTCCTTGATAGAACCGTATTAGAGGTATAAAGTGAGTGCACCTAGCCTATGTAGCCACACACACATTAATGATCCCAAAAAGGGCCTATCGTCCCCGAAATCAAAATCATATGGGGCACCTCCCTAACACAGTCTATTATTATTCATCCTTGGTGGGTACGCCGGTCCCCCGCATCCCGTGCCCACTCAGCCCTCCAAACATAGACACACACCAATTTCTTTAAAATCTTTCTTTTCAAAATCTTTAGTTAAACTTTGAGGAAAATCATTCAATTGTAAACTTTTGTTCTTTTGAAATATTCCCAATTTATAAAATAATATCATACATATGGACGATCATGCCTCATATAAAATAATATGATATATGTCATCAATTTTCACATAAAATACATATAACACATAATTATACATTATAAAACATATAAACAATTAGTACAGTTAAGTAAGGTTTACTTACCTTAAGTCCAAGCAAAATAAAGAGTTAAGAAAAGTGAGAATATCCTCCAAATGCTTACGACTTACGTACCCCGCCTACATTATCGGTATTATAAGTGAAAATTTGCCTAATTTATTTTTCTTATTTCAATGAAATTTCTCGAAAGATTATTTTATTTTTGATGCACTTAAGATTAACATAATTTATGTATAAAATTGAAAATATTAAATATAAAATATAACCAGCATCTCATATAATAATCCCACAAATAATTTCATAAAATACGTTTATAGTTTTGAACTCCAAAAATTAGTATAAAAACAATAACTAAAACTGACAGTAGCTCATATAAAAATTATATCTCATTACTCACCAATCAATTTAACGTAAAATTTCACAACAACATTCTTAACACAATATTTTACCATACAAAATTAAAAAAAAATCATAAAATACACTTAAAAATAATATTTATGTATTTTTAGAGTTTAAACACATAATCTGTTAATTTCATTTGTTTTCTGACTAACAGGTACAAAACGATTTATTTTTCCTACAACGAACATAATTTAATACTGAAACCTTTTAAGGACATAATAGACATATATAAACATAACTGAAAATTTTTATTAGCTCAAAAAGTGACGTTAACTAATTATTCATAATTTATAACTATCCTCTTATAAAACTGTCAGCACCAAATTATAATAATACATATAAAATTTAGAAAATCATGAACTATAATCCATTAAGAAACACTATCTATAAATTTTACAGTGGTCATATAATATATCCAAAAATATACTCTTCAAATATTAAATCATGTAGAGCTCTATAAAAATAATATAAAATCTGGAATCACAGAACTGTGTTTATTGACAGATTTTCAGCACACTGACAATGTGTAATCAAAAATTTATTATTATTCAATTAAAATACTATTGGCTCCGAAATTTTTTGAGACTAAACTAGATATCTCCAGAAAGACCCACGAAAAAGAAGAGTACAAAAATAAATTTCGAGCTATTTATAAAAATTAGTTTAATAACAAGATCAGTTTTATTAGAAAATAAAATAGTGACATATACATGCTAAGGAATATTAAATTCACAAAATAATTAATAAAATTATGTTTAATCACATAAATACAGTCAATTGAGACTTATTATCATACCTAAAGAAAAATAAATAAATAAACAATTAGAAGAAACATGTGTAGAGATTTTTACCCGCAATTCAAATAAAACTGACAGAATTCTTGTAGTTCTTAGACTTAGACTTCTCTTGGAGATTAAAAATTTAAAAATGGAGAATAGACAAAAGATGATACTTAGAGAGTTTCTTGTATGTTTTTAGAGAGATGAGAAAGAGATGGAGGAGGCTAGGATTTAGAGGAAAATAGAAATATAAACATCAATATATGTACTTGAAATCCAATTAATTAAGTCATATGTTTCCTTTTTTCTATTTTTTTTATTAAAGTCATATAAATGCCTTCAACGGCAGCCCTCCCTTTTTCTTTGTTTTTTTTGTTTAATTAATATATATATGTAAATCTAATTTCTATTTAAATTTTAATTTTTATATATGTGTGTTATATGAAATTCAAAAATAAAATAAAAGCATAAATGATTTCTTTTCTTTTCTTTTTTTACATTACACTTAAATTAAAATTAAATACTACATTGTATCAATTAAATATTAATAATATTAACAACAATAATTACTTATTTAAATAATTTCAAATAAATATATTAGATTATACTAATTACACCTTCTTATTATTTTAAGAATCTACAAAAACTTTAGTACATATTTAAGACAATTAGATTCATAGTGCACTCATAACAAAATATAAAATGACAAATAAAAATTCTCAATATGTAGTAAATGTAAACTTTACGTTATAATTTTAAATTTGGGCACGTAAACATCAATCGAGCATTGTTGGACAATATAACTGCATAGAATCAAGTTAAGCACAAATACTATACAAATTAAATAACATTAAATACAATTAATAACAAGTAACACTTAGCAATTCTAGGGCATTCTAATCATAGGTGTTACAATTTCCTCCCCTCTTAAATTAAATTTCGTTCTCGAAATTGAACGTACCAAAAAGATTGGGATACTTTGCACGCATCTCTTCCTCCCATTCCCACGTCACTTCCTCAATCGCATAATTCCTCCAAAGAACTTTAACTAGAGGAATAGTCTTGTTTCTTAAGTCTCTAACTTCACGATCCAGAATCTTTACTAGAGTCTCCTTATATGAAAGATCGTTACGAAGTTCTAACGGTTCATAGCTCAAAATATGGGAAGGATCGGAAACATATTTCCTTAACATTGATACGTGGAATACATTATGCACACTCGATAATGATGGAGGTAATGCTAATCTATGCGCCAGATCACCTACTCGCTCTAGTATCTCAAAAGGTCCAATGAAACGAGGATTCAGTTTACCCTTCAATCCTAATCTCATTACTCCTCTCATAGGTGCTACTTTCAAAAAGACCATATCTCAAACTGCAAATTCTAAAGGCTTTCTTTTTTTATCTGCATAACTTTTCATTTCTTTTTTCATCTGCATAACTTTTCAGTCGACTTTGTGCTGTCGTCATACGTTGCCGAATCTTATCAACCACCTTAGCTGTTTGCTGTACAATATCTAGACCTATCAACTTCCGTTCTCCTATTTCCTTCCAATGTATAGGGGATCTACATTTCCTTCCATATAAAGCCTCATATGGCGCCATTCCAATTGTCGCCTGAAAACTGTTGTTATAAGAGAACTCCACTAAAGGTAAGAACTTATCCCAAGAACCTTGGAAATCGATCACACAAGCTCTTAACATATCTTCCAATGTCTGGATAGTTCTCTACGATTGACCATCAGTCTGAGGGTGAAATTCTGTGCTAAATCTTAACTGCGTTCCCATAGCCTTATGCAAACTTTTCCAGAAGATAGATATAAACTTTTGGATCTCTATCTGAAACTATCGACAAGGGTACTCCATGCAGCTTCACTATCTCTGCCACATATAACTCCGTATACTGGTCCATGCTGAAGGTCTTCTTAACCGGTAAGAAGTGGGCTGATTTTGTAAGTCGATCCACTATCACTCAAATCGAATTATATCCTTTTTGAGTCCTAAGTAAACCAAGTATAAAATCCATTCCCACATGCTCCCATTTCCATTCTAGAATCAAAAGTGGTTGTAAGAGACCAGAAGGTCGTTGGTGCTCAGCCTTTACCTGCTGGCAAGTCAGACAATGTTCAATGAATTCTGCTATATCCTTTCTCTTACCAACCCACCAATAATGATTGCTCAAATCTCGAAACATTTTGGTACCTCCTGGATGGACAGAATAAGGAGTACAATGAGCTTTGTTCATAATCTCCTTCTTTAATTCTTCATCGTTAGGTACATACAGCCTCTTACCATACCTCAATGCTCCATCTTCGGAAATTACCAACTCAGGACATTTTCCTAGTTGCACGTCACCTTTTAACTTGGTAATCATCGGATCATTCGATTGAGCAATTTTAATTCTTTCCAGGATAGTTGGTTTAATCGATAAAGTAGCAAAATGTCCTATTTCTCTTTTTAATACCAGCTCTAAATCAAATTTCTGGATCTCATTCCTTAAAGGAATAGTGGTACCCCGCAAGATGGAAAGATTTCCTATAGTCTTTCTGCTCAATGCATCTGCAACCACATTCGCCTTTCCTGGGTTGTAGTTAATCACACAATCATAATCCTTTACTAATTCTAACTATCGACGTTGTCGCATGTTCAACTCTTTTTGTATGAATAAGTACTTCAAACTCTTGTGGTCTATGAAGATTTCAATCTTGGCTCCATATAAATAATGCCTCCAAATCTTGAGAGCAAACACAACAGCTGCTAACTCAAGATCATGGGTGGGATAATTCTTTTCGTAATCCTTCAACTATCGCGATGCGTAAGCAATTACTTTACCATGTTGCATTAAAACATAACCCAAACTGAGCTTGGATGCATCACTGTAAATAACAAACCCTTCGGTACCCATGGGGATAGCTAAAACTGGCGCTGATGTTAATCGTTCCTTCAATTCTTGAAAACTCTTTTCACACCCGTCGGACCAGTGGAACTTGACATTTTTCCTAGTCAATTGTGTTAAAGGAGAAGCAATTCGGGAAAATCCTTCCACAAAACGACGATAATAACTAGCCAAACCCAGAAAGCTTCGAACTTCACCTGCATTTTTCGGTACGAGCCAAATTTTGACAGCTTCAACTTTACTAGGGCCTACGGCTATACCTTCCTTGGAAACAATATGGCCAAGAAATGGTACACGATCTAGCCAAAACTCACACTTTTTGAATTTATAATTGCTTCTCACGGAGAATGTCGAGAACTAATAATGTTGAGAACCAATCTCAAGTGTCGCTCATGTTCCGTCTTAGAGCGTGAATACACCAAAATGTCATCTATGAAAACAATCACAAATTGGTCTAAGTATTCCTTGAACACTCTATTCAGTAGGTCCATAAATGCAGCTGGGGCATTAGTCAAACCAAACGGTATGACCAAGAACTCATAATGCCCATACCTTGAACGAAAAGTAGTTTTAGACACATCGTCTTCTTTAACCTTTAGCTGATGATAACCTGATCACAGGTCTATTTTAGAGAAATGGCTAGCACCTTGTAGTTGATCAAACAAATCTTCAATTCGAGGCAATGGGTACTTATTTTTAATTGTGACCTTGTTTAGTTCACGATAATCGATGCACAATCTCAAGGACCCATCTTTCTTCTTGACAAATAGTACTGGAGCTCCCCATGAAAAATGACTTGGTCAGATAAATCCCTTATCTAGTAATTCTTGAAGTTGCATCTTGAGTTCCTTCAATTCTGCAGGTGTCATGCGATATGGTGCCTTTGATATTGGAGCAGTACCAGGTATCAAGTCAATCTTGAATTCAATCTCCCGATCTGGTGGTAACCCAGATAAATCATCAAGGATAACATCTGGGTACTCGCACACAATTGGTACTTCCTCTACTGACAATCCTTCTTTTGAGGCATCTACAATTGAAGCTAGATATCCCATACAACCTTTATTGAGCATTCGTCGAGCTTTCATTGCAGAGATAATCGGAATACATAGCATGGGTTTCGAACCAGTAAAACTAAAACTTGGCTCATTTAAGGGATTGAATACCACGACTCGATCATGACAATCTATGTTGGCATGGTACTTACTAAGCCAATCCATCCCCAGTATGACATCAAAGTCATGGAAGCCAAGAATTAAAAGATCAGCAAATAAAGTGTGTCCTTCAAACTTAATTGTACATGCTTTTAAGATGCTTCTTGATTCCATTATATCTCCTGACAGGGTGGATATGCTAACCCAGGTGTTTGATAGTATAAATGTCCTATTCAATTTCTTAGCAAAGTTGCTATTAATGAAAAAATGAGTAGCCCCTGAATCTATAAGTACTTTTGCAGACAAGCCACAAATATCCATAACACCTGTAACTACAGAAGGTGTATCCTGTACTTCCTATTGAGTCATGGTATAAACTCGAGCTTGAGTCTTCGTTTGACCACCAGAGTTATCACTAGTCGATGCTTGGCCCATTCTACAATAACGAGAGATATGTACATATTGGTTCCCATATGACACTCCCCTCGATGCTCCTTGCCACACTTAGGGCATGTTGTTTTCTGTTACTTATTACGATCATCTCTGGTTTTGTTATTATTCCCTTGCTCATGCTTTCTTTTCTAATTTTGTCCCTTGTTCTTCCAAAATTTTGACTTTGCACTGCCACTATTATTATTTCCTTGCTGAGCTTTGACCTCTTCTTGTGCCATCAGTTGCGTTCTCTCGACCAAGAGTGCCTTACTCACTACTGCACTGTATGAATTAAGTTCAAACGGAATGACAGCCTGTTTAATTTGGGTTTTTAAATCCTCTTCAAACCGTCGAACTCTACTAGCTTCAGTTGCCACTAGTGTAGGAGCAAACTTAGCCAAACGGACAAACTCTGCCTCATACTCAGTGACTAACTTATTTCTTTGCTCTAATTGTGTGAATTCTCTCTCTTTCTGTTGTTGAACACATTTTGGGTAATACTTTACATAGAAAGCATCTCGAAACATAGTCCAAGTGAAGGGTGTAGCATTTCCCTCATGTTGACGTTGAATCATTAGCCACCAGTCATATGCATCTCCTTGAAGCATGTATGCAGCATGTGATACTTTGTCCCTATCTGCGCAATTGAGCACAGTAAAAGCCTTTTCCATCTCAGCTAACCATTTTTCTGCTTTAAGTGGATCAGTAGTGCCTTCAAAGGATGAAGGAGATAACTTCTTAAATTCAGAAATAATACTTGGCAATCTCTGCTGAGTAGGAACTCCTTGTTGCATCTGCCCAAGAGTTACAATTGCTTGCATAAATGCTCCCACTGTTAGTGGGGTTTCAGGTAGAAAATTTTGGTCAACAGGGTTTGCCTCCAGATTCCCATTATTCCATGATCTAGTATTTAGTCCAGCCATTTTTTTTTTAACTAAAAGGAAAAAGACAAGTCTTAGTTTTGTAACTCCGTTATACCCAACTATGAAAATACTAAGTGTATACACATATAATCTTCATAGAATACACTAACAGTATAATATAAATAAACTGTAACATTTAACATTACCAGATGGCAGCGAATCGACTCTCGGTAGCATGATGTAGTGGTCTAGAAAAGTCTACAAAATCATTTAAAACCATTCTCTGATATCATAAAATGTAACACCCCCTTAGTCTAAGGTTATTAGATTAGGAGATGTTATCACTGAATTCCTTAAAACATAGATAAAATACGGAATTTTTTTTTTAAAATAAATAACTCATTAAAGTCTCTATTAAATTCTTAAGAAAAATACTAACAGTAATTTGAAGTCACATAACTTAAAGAAAACTTCTAAAACTATAAAATGTCATAAATAGAAAATAAAGACAAGAAAATGTTCATTCAATTAAAATCTAGACCATTAGACTACCATGTCGCCGAGTCGCCTCATCACTACCATCCGCCATCCTATTATTCATCACCTGAAAAATGTTACATAATATAATGAGCTAAAAGCCCAGTAAGTAAACCATAATACACATAATTTACGAGACACGCTTTAGTTATTTTCTAAAATATGTTCCTTGTGATCCTTTTCATAACTTTGAAGACTTTTCATTTTAATCATTGGGAGCGCTCAGTGTAATGTCTAAGCTTTTGGTAACCAGTGGGCCGTAATTGCTAAACCAGTTCTTACTTTGCTACCGACTCCTTGGTAGAACCATATTAGAGGTATAAAGTGAGTGCACCTAGCCTATGTTGCCACACACATATTAATGATCCCAAAAAGGGCCTATCGCCCCCGAAGTCAATATCATATGGGGCACCTCCCTAACACAGTCTAATATTATTTAACCTTGGTGGGTATGCCGGTCCCCCACGTCCCGTGTCCACTCAGCCCTCCAAACATAGACACACACCAATTTCTTTAAAATTTTTCTTTTCAAAATCTTTAGTTAATCTTTCAGGAAAAATCATTCCATTATAAACTTTTGTTCTTTTGAAATATTCCCAATTTATAAAATAATATCATATATATGGACGATCATGCCTCATATAAAATAATATGTTATGTGTCATCAATTTTCACGTAAAATACATATAACACGTAATTATACATTGTAAAACATATAAACAATTAGTACAGTTAAGTAAGGTTTACTTACCTTAAGTCCAAGTAAAATAAAGAGTTAAGAAAAGTGAGAATGTCTTCCAAATGCTTACGACTTACGTACCCGCCTACATTATTGGCATTATAAGTGCAAATTTGCTTAATTCATTTTTCTTATTTCAATGAAAGTTCTCGAAAGATTATTTTATCTTTAATGAACTTAAGATTAACATAATTTATGTATAAAATTGAAAATATTAAATATAAAATATAACCAGCATCTTATATAATAATCCCACAAACAATTTCATAAAATACGTTTATAGTTTTGAACTACGAAAATTAGTATAAAAACAATAACTAAAACTGACAGCAGCTCATATAAAAATTATATCTCATTACTCACCAATCAATTTGACGTAAAATTTCACAACAACATTCTTAACACAATATTTTACCATACAAAATTAAAAAAAATCATAAAATACACTTAAAAATAATATTTATGTATTTTTAGACTTTAAACACATAATCTGTTAATTTCATTTGTTTTCTGACTAACAGGTTCAAACTGATTTATTTCTCTTACTACAAACATAATTTAATACTGAAACCTTTTAGGGACATATTACACATATATAAACAAAACTGGAAATTTTTATTGGCTCAACGTTAACTAATTATTCATAATTTATAACTATCCTCTTATAAAACTGTCAGCACCAAATCGCAACAGTATATATAAAATTTAGAAAATCATGAACAATAATCCATTAAGAAACACTATCTATAAATTTTACAGTGGTCATATAACATATCCAAAAAAAAGCTCTTCAAATATTAAATCACGGAGAGCACTATAAAAATAATATAAAATCTGGAATCACAGAGCAGTGCTTATTGACAGATTTTCAGCACACTGACAATGTATAATCAAAATATTATTAGTTCCGAAAATTTTTAAGACTAAACTAGACATCTCCAGAAAGACCCACGAAAAAGAAGAGTACAAAAATAAATTTCGAGCTATTTATAAAAATTCGTTTATTATCAAGATCAGTTTTATTAGAAAACAAAACAGTGACATATACATGCTAAGGAATATTAAATTCGCGAAATAATCAATAAAATTATGTTTAATCACATAAATATAGTCAATTGAGACTTATTATCATACCTAAAGAAAAATAAATAAATAAACAATTAGAAGAAATATGTGTAGAGATTTTTACCTGTAATTCAAATAAAACTGACAGAATTCTTGTAGTTCTTGGACTTAGACTTCTTTTGGAGTTTAAAAATTTAAAGATGGAGAAGTAGACAAAAGATGATACTTAGAGAGTTTCTTTATATGTATTTAGAGAGATGAGAAAGAGATGGAGGAGGCTAGGATTTAGAGGAAAATAGAAATATAAACATCAATGTATATACTTGAAATCCCATTAATTAAATCATATGTTTCCCTTTTTCTATTTTTTTTATTAAAGTCATATAAATGCCTTCAACAGTAGCCCTCCCTTTTGTCTTTGTTTTTTTTTTTATAGTTTAATTAATATATATATCTAATTTCTATTTAAATATTAATTTATATATGTGTGTGTTATATGAAATTCGAAAATAAAATAAAAGCATAAATGATTTCTTTTCTTTTTACTTTACACGATACTTAAATTAAAATTAAATACCACATTTTGTCAATTAAATATTAATAATATTAACAACAACAATTACTTATTTAAATAACTTCAAATAAATATATTAGATTATACTAATTACAACTTTTTATTATTTTAAGAATCTACGAAAACTTTAGTACGCATTTAAGACAATTAGATTCATAGTGCATTCATAACAAAATATAAAATGATAAATAAGAATTCTCAATATGTAGTAAATATAAACTTTACGTTATAATTTTAAATTAGGGCACGTAAATATCGATCGAGCATTGTTGGACATTATCACTACATAGAATCAAGTTAAGCACAAATATTATTTAAATTAAATAATATTAAATGCAATTAATAACAGGTAATACTTAGCAATTCTAGGGCATTCTAATCACGGGTGTTACACGACATGTGTTGAAATATATCAGTATGAGATGGAATGATCCGAATTGAGATACCGCACAATAGTCATCCCTCCTTTGACTAGCTTAGTTTGTGGTTGACGTTTGTCCAGACATATGTTCGTGACAAACATTAATTGTGATATCTACTCACTTGTTTCCAAACAGATATAGAGATGAAATGACTTAGATAGTCTCAAAATACTTTTTATGTTAGAGGTATCTTTGATTTTCCTATTTTGTACTAAGCATCTGCCAAGAGACATATTCGTAATTCTACTATTAATAGGTTCTAAGTTTCAACCTTAGAAGAAATATCCATATAAGCTCTAAAATGAGTCAAGATACGTATGGTTGCCTTTATATTCTGTATACTGATGTATGATATGTCTAAATCTCTGGAAATAGAAGAAGATAACAATTGTGTTTGTCACTGTTTATATACGAGTATGTCTAGACATGACTAGACATGTCTTAAAATATATCAATATGAGATAGAATGATCTGAATTGAGATACCACAATAGTCATCCCTCCCTTGAGTAGCTTGGTTTGTGGTTAACATTTGTCCAGACATATGTTTGTGACAAACATTAATTGTGATATCTATTCACTTGTTTCCAAACAGATCTAGAGATGAAATGACTTAGATAGTCTCAAAATGCTACGAGATAGCACCTTCTTGGACAAGATCAATTTTACCAGGAAAAATGTCACTGTGAGATGCAAGACAAGAAAGGAATCTAACTTCATATTTGGCATGGTTTTGTATCAATGTCCTGGACAGAAAAATAAAGATACAAATATATGTATTTATAATGGAATTTTTGGAAGTTGCAGGAGTTTTTGGAGGTTTCTTAATGTTATTATGTTTTTATTTATTTTGCTTAATTTTATTTTTCCATTATTCATTTTTCTTTTGATACTTAATCCAGTTTAGACTTATCATGAATGATTTCAAAAAAAAATTTGATAGAATGATTTTTGGGTATTTATTTCTTGCATTTTATTTAATGATACAATGGTGAAGAACAAAAAATGAGTATGCATTTCCTGCATTTTGTCAGTTTGTTTTTGGGTTATAAACAAGTCAATTATGTTTTCAAAGTGCAAAACAAATATTATTTAATAATTTTTAACTTTCAAAACTTAACTCAATTAATGTTACCAAATGGATTTCCAAAATATTACTTTCAATCATTGATTCCAAAACTACAGATTTGAGGCTAGTGTTTTGAAAACTCAAATAACGGAACACCAACCAAACAAACCTATATTTCCTTATTAATTGCTTTTAGTTCTCCTCATCTTTTTCTCTCTTACTATTTCTCCTAGTTTTCCTCTCTCTCTCTCTCTCTCTCTCTCTCTCTATCTCTCTCCAAATATTAAATTAACTTATAAGAAAATGTTAAAAATGTAGAAAATCTCGATATTATGTGATTAGAATGTAATAATTAATTACTTTCTTATGAATTAGTATGCTTATTTGTTTTACGTATTTGTCTATATAGTCTTTATCTTTTACTTTTTTTATTTTTACGATTATATAATTAATTATATTGTCTTTAATAACTTATTTTTGGATTAAAAGCTTCACTTACCTATGTGCTTCTTAGGTTTAATTTTTCATGATGTACTCCTTGCATAATAACTTTTCTGTCGTTTACTGAATCTTCAAATACTATTTAGTTGGTAATACTCTTTATTGTTAATTTTAATTTAATATGAAATGAGTTATCATATATTATTGTTAAATTATATCGTATGGTGATTTTTTAGAGTTCTAATATTTTCTTATTAATTAAATTCAATTCTCTCTATCTCTTTTTCTTCCTCATTCTCTCTCCCATATTGTTCCTCTCTCTCTCTCTCTATGTGTATGTGTGTGTGTGTGTGTCTATCCTCCCAAAGTATTAAATTAATTTATATGAAAATGATAGACATGCAAAAAATCTTGATCTGATGTAACTTGGTCGTAATAATTAATTATTTTTTTTACAAATTAGTATGATTATTTGTTTGTATTTTATAGTCTTTTATCTTTTACTTTCTCATTTTTTTAATGATTATACAATCAATTACTTTGTCTTAAATAAGTTTCTTTTTGTATTAAAAACTACTGTTATATTTGTGCTTGCTATGTATAATTGTTTTTTATACGTTCCTTACATATTAAGTTTTCTGGTGTTTACTAAGTCTTAAAATATTGTTTAGCTAGTTATAGTATTTGTTGTTAATTTTAATTTAATATGAAATGAGTAATCATTTATTATTGCTAAATTATATTACATGGTGATTTTCTAGATGTTTAATATTTCGTTATTAATTATTTATAATTCATTATATCTCTCCTTTCCTTTTTATCTACCTTATTCTCTCTCTCTCTCTAAAAGTATGAAATTAATTTTTAAGAAAAGATTAGATATTAATGTGCATTTTATGTACATATCTCTTATGAATTCCATCCTTATTTAGTTGATACTATTTTGTGTTTTTAATATAAGAAAAGGAGAAAAAGCATGTTAGGGTGTATTTGGAGCAAAAAAGGAGTCACACGAGCAAAGGAGGGCTCAATCTGCTGAGAGGGGTACGCAGCCGTGCCTCTAAAGAGGCGCAGCTGTGCCACCCCCTTGTCTTCAAGGGCACCGCTATGTCGCTCCCACTCTATTAAAACTCATTTTTAAGGCATTTTAAGGGCCAAGATCACTCTAAATTAAAGATCCAATGGTGGAGACTTGTCCATCCTTAAGTGTGCCTCAATTTGACCTAGAAGGAAAGCTTAAAAAGGGGTGGAGGCACACTTACCAAAGTAGATTTTGGAGGAGAGTAAAATTTACTAAATAGAGTGACTTGGAACTTGGCTTTCTAGAAGACTTCCCTGGAAGATTTCTTGGAGAATTAAGTTTGGAGATTTCTTCATTGTACTTTTTCTTCTTCCTTCTCTTTATTTTCTTTTCTTGAATTTGTAATTGTGATAATCTTGAATATGCTTTCAATTACAAAATTCTCTATAGTGTTGCTTTTGGATACAATTATGTATGACTAAATTCTTATCAAATAATGGATTTCATTAATAAAAGAGGAAAATAAAGTAAATAGATTACATTAGAGGTGCAAATGTAACCCTAGGAATTTGAGTTTAGCTCATAACCATATTAAACAATCCACAAAATTGAATATAAAGTGTCACACTAGATGCATATACGTAAAATAACCGCAAGTGCACGGGTTATAAACAAATAATAAAGTGATAAGTATAGAGTTGTCGATCCCATGAGGAACTGGGTGTCAAATTNCTTTAATAACTTATTTTTGGATTAAAAGCTTCACTTACCTATGTGCTTCTTAGGTTTAATTTTTCATGATGTACTCCTTGCATAATAACTTTTCTGTCGTTTACTGAATCTTCAAATACTATTTAGTTGGTAATACTCTTTATTGTTAATTTTAATTTAATATGAAATGAGTTATCATATATTATTGTTAAATTATATCGTATGGTGATTTTTTAGAGTTCTAATATTTTCTTATTAATTAAATTCAATTCTCTCTATCTCTTTTTCTTCCTCATTCTCTCTCCCATATTGTTCCTCTCTCTCTCTCTCTATGTGTATGTGTGTGTGTGTGTGTCTATCCTCCCAAAGTATTAAATTAATTTATATGAAAATGATAGACATGCAAAAAATCTTGATCTGATGTAACTTGGTCGTAATAATTAATTATTTTTTTTACAAATTAGTATGATTATTTGTTTGTATTTTATAGTCTTTTATCTTTTACTTTCTCATTTTTTTAATGATTATACAATCAATTACTTTGTCTTAAATAAGTTTCTTTTTGTATTAAAAACTACTGTTATATTTGTGCTTGCTATGTATAATTGTTTTTTATACGTTCCTTACATATTAAGTTTTCTGGTGTTTACTAAGTCTTAAAATATTGTTTAGCTAGTTATAGTATTTGTTGTTAATTTTAATTTAATATGAAATGAGTAATCATTTATTATTGCTAAATTATATTACATGGTGATTTTCTAGATGTTTAATATTTCGTTATTAATTATTTATAATTCATTATATCTCTCCTTTCCTTTTTATCTACCTTATTCTCTCTCTCTCTCTAAAAGTATGAAATTAATTTTTAAGAAAAGATTAGATATTAATGTGCATTTTATGTACATATCTCTTATGAATTCCATCCTTATTTAGTTGATACTATTTTGTGTTTTTAATATAAGAAAAGGAGAAAAAGCATGTTAGGGTGTATTTGGAGCAAAAAAGGAGTCACACGAGCAAAGGAGGGCTCAATCTGCTGAGAGGGGTACGCAGCCGTGCCTCTAAAGAGGCGCAGCTGTGCCACCCCCTTGTCTTCAAGGGCACCGCTATGTCGCTCCCACTCTATTAAAACTCATTTTTAAGGCATTTTAAGGGCCAAGATCACTCTAAATTAAAGATCCAATGGTGGAGACTTGTCCATCCTTAAGTGTGCCTCAATTTGACCTAGAAGGAAAGCTTAAAAAGGGGTGGAGGCACACTTACCAAAGTAGATTTTGGAGGAGAGTAAAATTTACTAAATAGAGTGACTTGGAACTTGGCTTTCTAGAAGACTTCCCTGGAAGATTTCTTGGAGAATTAAGTTTGGAGATTTCTTCATTGTACTTTTTCTTCTTCCTTCTCTTTATTTTCTTTTCTTGAATTTGTAATTGTGATAATCTTGAATATGCTTTCAATTACAAAATTCTCTATAGTGTTGCTTTTGGATACAATTATGTATGACTAAATTCTTATCAAATAATGGATTTCATTAATAAAAGAGGAAAATAAAGTAAATAGATTACATTAGAGGTGCAAATGTAACCCTAGGAATTTGAGTTTAGCTCATAACCATATTAAACAATCCACAAAATTGAATATAAAGTGTTACACTAGATGCATATACGTAAAATAACCGCAAGTGCACGGGTTATAAACAAATAATAAAGTGATAAGTATAGAGTTGTCGATCCCATGAGGAACTGGGTGTCAAATTTTTGTTATGTACCAGAATTATCATGACTTAACTTTATCTAAGCAACTAAACTAAATGAATATATAACTTAAATAAATACAAAGATAAATGTAAATACAAAACAAAATATGGAAACTTCTAAGCACAAATGTGCTAGGGGATTGAATTTACCTAACTATTAACTATGTCTTTTGATCACCAATTGCATTCTAATCAGTTATTCCTAGTTTATAAGCTAAAATCCCAAAAGTATTTCTACTCTATCTCTCGAGTGCCGAGTAAAATCATTCCTAAGTTCCGATTCCAATATCTCTATTCCAAATCTAGAAGTTAAGAATTCATTATGTTCAGTAGTTCTTTGGTCATAGTTTTAAAGGAATTATAGGTTCTCTCAAATTCTACAAAATCCTAGGGTATACTATCCTATGGTCGTCTCTAAAACTCCCTCTCTCGAGTGCCAAATTCTAAAAAATAATTCATCCAATTAATAGCCAATTAATTGAGAAGCATTAAGAATGAAATAATATAAATAAATTCAAGAATAACATCAAAGAACATATTGAAAATCAAGATATAGAATCAACGTATAAGCTACATCATTCCCCTAGCATATAACTACTAGTTCAACATAGGAGAATCCAACATTAATCTCAACAAGAATTTCATATATTCAAACTTATTCAATAATCAAGCATAATACAAAATTTAAATGAGACTAGGGTGAGAAAGAGGATGAGAAAATCTCTTTTGTGGAGGTAGAACTTCAAGCTTCAATTCTTCAAGCAACTCTCTCAAGCTTCCTCTCTAAATTTTAGCTCCAAAGCCCTCCTCTCTCCTCTCTCTCTAGGATTTTTGAGCTCTCTTTGTTGTGTTTTCTTTCCAACTCTTCACATTTATAATGGAGGCTTAATGGTGTATTTAAGGGGCTCCAAGATGACGTGGGTTGGATGGAATATCGACCATTCGATTTGATGACATCAAGAGCTAAGATTGGCCCTAAAAACTCTCTAAAATGCGGTTCAAAACACGAGGTAGTGCCATGGCGCTCCCTACCAAGCACTATGGCACTCACAGCTCTTGAAAACTTTCTTCCAAAGAGCGTCATGACACTCTCTGGCTAATGCTGCAGCTCTCCCGATTTTGGAAAATTAGCACGGCACCGTTTTTCCTGGGAGCGTTGTTTTGCTGTTTTAGCTCCGTTTTGTCTAATTTTTGTTGCATTGCATTGAAATCAGACTCAACTTCAGTCCAAAAGGTTTTGAAATACCCATGCTTAGTACCAGTTCATCTTGACTCTCATTTATTCACAAGAACTACAAAAGCAAAACAAAAATACATCAAACCAACAAAAATGCTTGAGAACTTACAATTATTTGAGTTGAATAATACTTGATTTGTGAGTGAATTAATCACTCATTACAAAGGTTCAACATCAACAAATTGTAGAAAATTAAGGTTTAATCTTCCATTTTGACTCTCAAATCCTCTTGATTCTTGATGTTTTTCCTTTGAAAATCAGTCTTCAATAGAGTTAAAGCTGCTAGGGTTTCATTCTTTTGAGTTGGGTGTGAAATATGCTATTTATAGGAATTGAAAAAGTGACTTCGGATTGCATGCCACATGTAAAAACGCATGAAAAACCCAGGTATTGGCTCTGCGGCATCGTTTTCTGGCACCGCGGTGCCAAAATGAGCATATTGTGGTCTCAGGCTGGCACTGCAGCACTAGCCATATGCAGAATTTGGCAATGCAGTGCCAACTCTCTAGTTGGCTGCCTCTTTTGAGGTATTTTGGCACTGCAGCTCGTGTCCTACTGCGCTGTCACTTTTCACCCTTTTGTCTTATTTTAGCTCCTTCAATCCACTTGGCATAATAGTTCCTCAACTGAAATCAACACAAAAAAAACCACAAACATCATAAAGCCAAAATCAAGCTTAAAGAGACCAGAAAGATAAGTGTGAAATACCCTTATCAAATCCCCCCAAATGTAATCAATTGCTTGTTCTCAAGAAAAACAAAAGGGAAATGAAAGAAAGGGGCAAAGATCGTGAAAGATAAGAAAGACTCCTAAATCTAATTCTAGATTACCCCAAAACCAACAAATAACAAGTAATGATTTAAATTATGGTAAATATTGTCTCAAAAATCATTTAGGAACTATAACTACTTAGTAATAATCTAGCACCCAATCTTTGCGGATCAACTCTTCTCGCCACTATACTAGCTAGTTTTGACTTTTATTAGGACATGCTAGGTTAGTTAATGGGAGGAGAACATTATAAAGAGTAAAATTTGATTTTGAGCACTTAAACCAACGATTAAACATTCGATTATCAGTTACCTAGATCAATCTATCTTACTTTAAGCTTCTATTGGATAATTCTAGAACATTTACTTAGGTTACTTGATAGGAAGAAGTTACCTATGGCATTTGTCTAGATAGCATACAATATAAGAAAAGAATGGAATAATTGTGTATTTGTAGACTATCTGTGATTGATAGCTTTTGTGAATAATTGAATATACATGAATGTTTAGTGATAGCGAATGATTCCTTAACCATTTTATTTATTTTATTATTTTTATTAGTTTTCAATTTTATTTCTCAATCTCTGTTACCTAGGATTAGTAGCAAATTAGTTAGACTAATTTCTCATGGGATCGATCCCTTTCTTGTCACTATTCTAGGTAACTAGTAGGATTCTCCTAAACTTTGCTTGATAAAGATATGAAAGCAATTAATTTGGGCTTTTAACGATATACCAAATTTCGGCGTCATGCCAGGGAATTATTTCCTAGCTTATTTCTGCTTTTAATTTTTCTTCTTGTTTTCAGTTTCCTTTATTTTGTTTTTGCTTTTTAAATTGGGATANAACTCTTCTCGCCACTATACTAGCTAGTTTTGACTTTTATTAGGACATGCTAGGTTAGTTAATGGGAGGAGAACATTATAAAGAGTAAAATTTGATTTTGAGCATTTAAACCAACGATTAAACATTCGATTATCAGTTACCTAGATCAATCTATCTTACTTTAAGCTTCTATTGGATAATTCTAGAACATTTACTTAGGTTATTTGATAGGAAGAAGTTACCTATGGCATTTGTCTAGATAGCATACAATATAAGAAAAGAATGGAATAATTGTGCATTTTTAGACTATCTGTGATTGATAGCTTTTGTGAATAATTGAATATACATGAATGTTTAGTGATAGCGAATGATTCCTTAACCATTTTATTTATTTTATTATTTTTATTAGTTTTCAATTTTATTTCTCAATCTCCGTTACCTAGGATTAGTAGCAAATTAGTTAGACTAATTTCTCATGGGATCGATCCCTTACTTGTCACTATACAAGATAACTAGTAGGATTCTCCTAAGCTTTGCTTGATTGAGATGTGAAGGTAATTAATTTGGCTTTTTAACGATACACCAAATTTTGGCGTCATGCCAGGGAATTATTTCCTAGCTTATTTCTGCTTTTAATTTTTCTTTTTGTTTTTAGTTTCCTTTATTTTGTTTTCGCTTTTTAAATTGAGATTCCTAACGATGTACAATCAGCATGTACCTTTTACATATGTCCAACGAGACACGGCACCCACACAAGAGGCTTGGTAAAGTTACAAATCCATTCAACATCATCTGTCTACGAAGGTGAACAAGGAGGGGATGATGAACATACTTGAACAAAAACTCGAAACTCCATTTTCGATGTTCACCAATTGATGATCTAACGACAAAAGATGACATGCAAGCACTACCACATATTTGGCCATTGTGCTAACATGTGTCCGAGAGATGAGATACGAAGATGTCAATGCTTAGGGTGGAGTCCGAAGTTAACAACCAACATGACCCCAGCAACTCATATCACTGAGCTCGAGGAGGCCTTTGGAGGATATGCTTAAGGAGTTGGTGGCCAATACCATTCAATTCTAAGAAGAAACGAGGGTGCTACTTATGAAGACCCATACGTTGTGCAGTATAATGCAATGTATCAGAGGCATTTGCTATTTTGAGCAGAGTTATATTAGGCTAAGGATAAGAACCAAGCACTCATAGGAGGTAACCCGATGAAGGTGGAAGATAAGGAAAATGAACCAAACAGATTTACACTTTCTAAACTCCTTATCTTTTCTTTTCAATTTATTTTCTTTTACTTTGTTTTGCTTTAGTTTAATTATTTATTATTTTGTTTTCTCTCTTGTTTATTCCTTGCATTCATTAGAGTCTAGTACTATATTAAGGACAATATAGCGTTTAAGTATGGGAGGAAGGCTTAGGTTGTTAGGTTTTTTATTTTTCATTTTTTGATGTTCTTTCGTATTTCTAGGGCCTAATTTTTTGTTTTTAGTTGCGCCTTGAGTATTAGGATACCTACTAGTTTTTTGTTATGAGAATTGTACTTTTTGTTATGGTTTTGATGGATCATGAGTATTACTTAGTATTCTACGATTATTTTTGGGTTGATATGCTTTGATGATAGCTATGCTCGCACTTTTATTCAGACTAGCCTTATTAGTTGGTACAAAAAATGAACATGCTAGATTTAGTTGGTCTTGTAGTTTCACTTAGAATAACACATACGGTTTTTATTAGAAGGATTAGAAGTTAGTACTCTTCTAGAGGTTTGATTGAAGCAAACGACCGATTATGTATGACCCAAAATATGATTAAGGCACTTAAGTTTGAACCTCATAGCCATATAAGCCAGTTTTCTTGATTGATGTCTAAGGACATCCCCCTAGCTAGCGAAATTGGGCCTTTATGTATACATTTTTATTTGGTTATCTATATTTATTTTCACTTAGTTTAAAGATTTTTATCCTTACCTTAGTTCTATGTGTTGAGTAGTATAAGCAACATTTGGAGGAGCTTCAAAGAAAAAAAAAATGAGTTGGGTTCAAAAGATAAGTGTGGGGGAGTAGTTAAACTCATGAAAGAGAAGTAAAGGAAGAAAGACAAAGAAGAGAGTTACTCTTGTTTCAATGTTTAGGAAGGATGATAGAAAAAAACTAAGAGAGAGAGATGAAAAAAAATGAAAAAAAGAGAAAAGAGATGTGAACAAAATATATAATAAAATATAATCCATCTCTTGAAAGAAGAAAAAGTAAAAAGAAAAGAAAAAAAGAAAAGGTCATCTCTTGTGATTAATATAAAATTTCTATCATCTCTTACTTTGAGCAATTTCTGTAAGGATGTTTATAAGGATTATTTATAATGAAGGTAATATATGGCCTCTTTCTTATATGTTTCATAGAAGTTGGGGATTTGTACATGTTGAAGATTTTTAGTTGTCTCTTTTCTATAAAACTTTTGAGTCTTTTGAATATCTTATCCTTCTTTTCCTTAAACCAATATCCATTGGCCCTGTTATAACCTTTTGAAAGACCTTATGATCTCAAGAATTACCTTTACATATAGTAGAGATAGTACCGAAGGCAGAGCATATGATTGATAGTTCTTTGATTCGGACTGGGGTGTTATTATTTGTGAAATTTGTGAAACTACTTTTCGATGCATGAATTGAGCGATTAACTATTAATATAGGCTTGACACATGTACACATGAGTATAATTATTGACTTAAGAATGACTAAGGATTTGATATGGTGCTTGTGTGAAATTAGGACTATACATATATTTCATTATTCTCTTAAGAAAAACTAAAAGGTTAGGTTTAGGTAGTTTAGAATTAGGTTAATTAGGCAGAGTCTCTTTATATTTGTTAGTCTTAATTCGAGGACGAGTAAAGTTTAAGTGTAGGAATATTTGATAGATGTTAATTTTACATCTATATGATGGTAATTTCATATACTTCTTTGTTGGTTTTTATATCGTTTTAAGACTAATTGTGTTATTTATGTATTTTTAGGTGTTTTGGAGGTAAAATGCAAGAATGAGCTAGAATAGGCCATAAACAAGCTAAAACGAGCAAAGTTGGACGGGCTAGGACAATTTTAGAGAAAAAATAAAATTCAAGATAGTAGAAACCCTGACACTGGCCTTTGTGCGCTGTGGCACTAGATATGTGGTTTTTCCACCAACTTACCCTATTTTGATGGCCTAAGTTTCCTATTCCGTGCAGGACTGAACCTAGACATCTCCTACACTCAATTGCCTATAAATACGATGTTTTACAGCAGATTGAAAGAGTCTTAGACACCTAGGAGCTATAGAAACACTCTAAAACCTAGAGAGAAAGAGAGAGAAGGAGAGGAGGAGAGCCTGCAAAGTTGCTGTAGCCATCTTTGATCTTCTTCTTTTTACTTCTAGTTTTTCTTTGTTTTCTAAACACTGGCATAATTATTCTACTCTTTATTCTTATATACATGCTAGACTAGGCTCTAGATTAAGTTAAGGATGATCTCAAAACCTTAAGACGTGATTGATTTTCCAGATTTTATATAATTAGTTGTCTAATTAAACTTGATTATATTCTTATGTCTATATTGATTCTATGAATGATATCTTGATTAATTTAGGTGTGCAACCAGATAATCATGATTGAATTCTATTACTAGGGTTTGAATTAGGCGTTTGTCACAATTGAATTCGTTAGTAGTAAAACTATAAATGTTATGTTCGTTTGAGGTGTTAACTATAGCGAGGAACATAACCTAGGTTAGGAATCCATGTTTACGTGATTGTTATCTAAATCAACTATCTTATATTTCTAAAGCTTTCATTGGATAATTCTAGAGCGTTTACTTAGTTTATTAATAGGAAGAAGTTATCTATGGTATTTTTCTAGATAGCATATAATATAAGAAAAGAATGTCTATGATTGATAGCTTTAGTGAATAATTGAATATAGAATTATGAGATTAATTAGCATGAATATTTAGTAGTAGTGAATGATTCCTAACCAATTTATTTATTTTATTGTTTTTAAGAGTTTTCAGTTTTATTTCTCAATCCCTTTTACCTTAGAATTAGTAATAAATTAGTTAGACTAATTCCTCGTGGGATCGACCCTTACTTGTTACTATATTAGGTAATTATTAGAATTCTCCTAGGCTTTGCTAGATAGAGATAGGAAGGTAATTAATTTGATTGTTTAATAACGAACGTATGCACAATTTACAATTGCAAGTATATGATATTATTGCAACAAGTAATATAATGGAAATAAGTATTGTCGTACACACGAGGATTGTAATTAGATTCCTACTGAGTCTGTAAATTAACTTACCCTAACTTTATTTAGAGAGATAGATTAAACTATAAAAAGTAAATAAACAAAGAACAAATAATTCTAAAGAAAATAAAACCAACACCAATTGTAAAGCTAAAAGAGATAATAATGTCAAACTAATCTAGATGCTTGATTTCACCTAGCTTTCAACTATGTCTTTTAATTATCAACTTAAATCTAATCAATTTTCCTAGTTTATAGGCTAAGAACCTACAGTTGCTTCTACTTCCTCTCTCAAGTGCCAAGTAGAGACTATTCCTAAATTCCAATTTTAGTATCTTTATCCAAAATTAAGAACATAGGAATTTATTAAGTTCATATTCTTTATGAAAAAGCTTCAAAGAATCTATAGGTTCTTTTAAACTCTACAAATCTTAGGTTGTGTTATCATAAGGTCTAATTTAGAATTTTCTCTCTTAAGTGCCAAATTTCAAAACAACTAATTAATGGCTAAATAATTGAGAAGTAATAAGAATCAGATAACACAGATAAACAATGGAAAAACCTCATAAAAATTATATTGAAATAAAAGACATAGTATCAAGTAAGGTTACATCAATTCCCTAGATAAAATTCTTAGTTCATGATTGAAGAAAGCAAAAACAAACTAAAAATCATTGACATCATAGAAGAAAGAAAGGAAAAACTCTATTGATTTGATGAAATTCACCACAAGTTGCTTCTTCTTCTTCCCTCCTTTTCTCTCTCTTAATCTGCACTTTTAAGCCGCCAAAAAGTCTCCCAGAATCTAGAAAATGCCCCCATTTTATGTACTTTGGTGGCTGCGTCCAAAATGGGAAAGAAACCATTAAGAAAATGATGAGTTGTCCGCAGAGCAGAGCCTCGACATGCAGCACTACTTTGAAGAATCTTCAGCTAAGTAAGCTGTAGCACTGCGAGCTACATACAGCGTTACTTCGAAATATGCACTATAATATTAGTCAGAGTGCTACAACGCTCTTGATATAGCACTGCGGCACTCTAGCTTCTAACACTCTGCTCTTTTTCTTCTCCTTTTAGTATAGTGGCACTTCAAAGAGATGCCTAGGCACCAGAGGTTCTGTCACAAATCCTCAAATAAGTTCTTTTACACATCCTTGAATAACTCTCCACATTATATTGCTCAGTTCTTTTCTTCTTATACTCGGGCAGCTCCAAGTCTCTAAATTTCCAACATAACCTAAAATTACAAAATAAAACAACATAAACTAACAAAAAATCTCAAGAATAAACCAAACATCAAGCTAGAATAGAACCTAATAAGTGAATAAATTCTCCTACCATAAAACACGTAAGATTCACTAATAGCATAAATATATAATTTTTAATTGCAACAACCTTATAATTTTGTTTGAAACATCAACTGGTGTCTTGTAGCTTTATTTTTTTATTAGGTAAAACTATATCACAAAAAGAGTTTGAAGCTATCTAGATTTTATAACTCAATTTGAAGCCTATACTTGAGCTTTTTTATTTAGAAGATTAGACTCTGATCAAGTTTAATTGTCTTTTGCTTCTTCCTGGTGCTTATAGTAAATATATTATTTCCAGTATTTAACTGTCTTTTATTTTTTATTTTTTTAGTTGATAAATAGAAATTGTTGTATGAAGTTCTCAAGCTATACGATGTGCATAAATCAAATAGAAGCCAAGCCTGTTAGGGTTTTTGCCCTAAGAGCAAAATATAAACAATGATTTGCTAATAAATAAATATACTTGATTTTGTATTATTTGCTTGTATATATTATTTATGATAATATATATAAATATCATGAAAATTCCGTGATTATAAATGTAACCTTAAACTTAGTATGTATAAA
>JXTC01000721.1:0-32338 GCA_002914845.1 Trema orientale
TCTTGGGATCTCCAGTCAACTAGGTTGGGTATCCACTGTATCAACCTATTCTTTCATGGGCTTTAGTCCCATTCCCCTCGATGACTTTTCAACTAACTCTCTATTTAATATTATATACATAATAGTAAATATACCAATATATATTGGTAAATATACCATTGTATGATAGTGGTAAATGAGTAATTTACTAGGATTACAATAGTGAATATACCATTATATGTTGGTTGTTATAAGTGAGTGATATTTGTTTACGAGGCCATGGTAAATAAGTGATGTACCACTTTATATAATGGTAAATAAATAATTTATCAGGAGTATAATGGTAAATATGCCATTATAAATAAGTGATAATTATTTTTAAGTCATGATAAATAAATGATATACCACATGACAATAGTGGAAAATAAGTAATTTACAAAGGGCATAATGGTAAATATGTTATTGTATATAAATGATAAATTTTTTTTGAGTCCATGGTAAATAAATAATATACCACATCATAATAGTGGTAAATAAGTAATTTACTAAAGGTATGATGGTAAATATATCACTGTAAATAAGTAATAAATTTTTTGAGTCATGGTAAATAAATGATATTCTACATGATAATATTGGTAAAGAAATAATATATCATCTCATAATAGTGGTAAATAAAAAATTAACCATGGATATAATGGTAAATATACTACTATATATAAGTGATAAATTTTTTTAAGTTATGGTAAATGAATGATATACTAGTCATAATAGTAGTAAATAAGTAATTTACCAAGGGTATAATGGTAAATATACTACTGTATAAATGAAATTTTTTTAAGTCGTGATAAATAAATAATATACTTATTTACCAAGGGTATAATTATAAATATACTACTGTATAAGTGATAAATTTTTTTGAGTCATAATAAATAAATAATATACTACCTCATAATAGTAGTAAATAAGTAATTTACTAGGAGTATAATAGCAAATATGCCACTGTATATAAGTGATAAATTTTCTTCAGTCATAGTAAATGAATAATATACTAGTTTATAATAGTAGTGAATAAGTAATTTATAAAGAATATAATGGTAAATATGCTACTGTATATAAACGAGAAATTCTTTTGAGTCATGGTAAATAAATAATATACCATCTCATAATAATGATAAATAAGTAATTTAATAAGGTATAATAGTAAATATGCTACTGTATATAAGTGATAAATTTTTTTAAGTCAAGGTAAATAAATTATACGTTACTACTAGTTTATAATAATAGTAAATAAAAAGTATAATGGTAAATTCAAATCATTACTATTAAAAAAAGAATATATTTATTAATAGAATAAAAAATAAATATCTATTAAATCATATCTTAAAAAACGAGGTATTTATGTTCAATCCCTTTTCTTCTTTAATAAGTAAATTAGGAAATCCGATCGCAGATAGGTATTTACCTGATTATATCAACTGTTCTAGAAGATATATCACACGTTTTCTATTTTAAGAGAATAGATCAAACGTTCTAATCGGACACATGACAGCTAAATTATAATTGACAAGTTCTTGCATAAACAATTACCACCTCCGCGATGTAAAACATTTCTTTTTTCTACATTTTTTTTCTCCATTGTAGTCTTAAATTTATTCTCCATAAGAATATTCAAATTTATGTTCTTGAACAAGTACCATGCAAAAACATAGGTAGACTTTGGAGATAAAATCTCACAATCAATTATATTAATGTACCAATCAACAAATCCATGTAAATTTCTATCAATTATATCCTTTCATGTGCTCCGGATGTAGTTGATGTGTCTATTATGAGAATTATATTTATATATAGCATACCATTGACTTTTATTTGCTTATATCCCAATGGACAAACTAACAGAACCAAACACTATTCAATTATTTGTGAGTGAATGTGAGGTGACTTGGTGTGAAAAAAAATTAAATAAAAATACAATGTAAGTTAATTGGACATCAATCAATAGTTTGATTCACCACCTCATATTATGGTGCGATAATTAATATTAATTGTCACCACTGGTTACAACACCATACAAAAATACATGGTGAATTCAATAAGAAGCACCACCTATTAGGAGGGTTCATTGGTTATGCATTCACAAACTTTTCAGCTATGTTTCATTCAATCCGCTCAAAAATCAGTTTTTCTATGTTCCATCCAATCAATACATATTAACAAAAAATAACCGATCTAATGACTAATCTAATATGTATGTAATCCTACAAATTGAATGGCTTATATTGATCATTTAGGTGCAAAAATGGTTGACCATTTTGACTATTTTTCTACTACTGTGGTACTATTCATTCTTTTTTTAACACAAATGAAAAAAAAAAAGGTTTACAAAATAAAAACTATCTTTTTTTGAGTAAAAAAAAACTAAAATTAAGTAAACTAATTTTTTTAAAAGAAATATTAACTAAACTAATTAACAAAACCAGATTAACCAAACTAAATAAAATTTCTATTTATTTTGAAATCCAAGCATTTTTTTTTTAGTAAAAAAGTTGAAATATGTTTGGATCAATTCTTTAATCGGTCTAATTTACACTAAATCGTTTATTTACACTTTGCGAATGGTATTGAATCGGTCTAATCGATTAAATAAGTTATAGACACTCTGATTATCCCGTCTCAAGTTCAATGAACAATGGAGATGGCTTTAATGCGTGAAAATTTGATATTTTTTCATATAATATATAGTTTCACACATCAATTAGCGAAATAGTATTTCTTGACAGTCATATATCTTAGTGATAACAACAATTTCTTCAACAGTGGGATCCAAACCATTTACAAGTTGAACGAAAAATAGTAATAATATTAATTTTTTTCAAAAGTTAGATTTACCTTTCATTAATTCATACTTAAATGTGCTACAAATATTTTTTTTAGTATGTACGGGTTCTCGGATCAGGATAATATAATTCAATGAAATATCCTT
Source organism: Trema orientale (assembly GCA_002914845.1). Lineage (NCBI taxonomy): Eukaryota > Viridiplantae > Streptophyta > Magnoliopsida > Rosales > Cannabaceae > Trema > Trema orientale. Next base: position 2,963 of record JXTC01000721.1, read on the forward strand.
CGCTTTTAACCCAAAGTCACCACTCGTGAAACATGAAACAATAAACATAACCCGCTAATTCCAATCCATTTCACTTTTTTTTTTTTTTCCTTTTCTGTTCGTTTCCCAATTTTAAAAAAAAAAAAAGGAAAAGAGGAAAAAAGAAAAAAGGAAAAGAGGAAAAAAGAAAAAAGAAAAAGAAAGTAAAATTACAGAAAAGTACAAATTCCCTCCCGTTACCAGACCTCTCTCTGTCGTGTCTCTCTCTACTACATTATTTTTTCAATTTTAATACTCATGTATGTATGGTATAATATATTAGTAAATACGCTATATCTATATGTATATAACTAGTCCATCATCTGACTAACCTCTTTTCTCTCTCTGTCCTCCATTTTCTCTTCTCTCTCTCTCTCTAACAATGGCTCATCTGTTCAGAGACCTGTCACTGGGCCATTCCAAGAGAGAGAGTGCAGCAGCAGCCGCCACCTCGGAGCCCAGCAAGCCCACCATCACCACTACCACCATGCCCGCCGCCGATCTCCCCTCCCCACTGGGCCAACTCTCCGACTCGGCCCAACTCACCGATTCCGACCTCCGACTCACCGCCTACGAGATCTTCGTCGCGGCTTGCCGTACATCCTCCGGCAAGCCTCTTACCTTCGTCCCTTCATCCAATTCCGACTCGCCCACTAATCACAGCCACTCGCCGAGCTCCCCTGCTCTTCAGCGCTCCCTCACGTCGGCGGCGGCTAGCAAGGTCAAGAAGGCATTCGGCCTCAAATCGCCGGGCTCCGCCTCCAAGAAGAGTCCCGGGTCGGGTTCGGGTTCTGGGTCGGGTTCGGGTTTGGGGAAGTCGAAGAAGGCATTGACGGTGGGTGAGCTTATGAGGATCCAAATGAAGGTTTCTGAGGCTATGGATTCTAGAGTCAGGAGGGCTCTGCTGAGGATTGCGGCTGGGCAGGTCTTTTTTTTTTTTGTGGTTTTTCTCGTTTGGGTTCTTTCTGCTTTTTTTTGTTCATGCATGTTGATCTGAGATTCAGGCTGGTTTTGGGGGTTTTCTCTTTGCTTTTGGTGCTTGTAATGTAGTTCGGGTTTCTATATTTGGGTTTTAAAGATGTGAAAATGATAGGATGGAGCTGATCAAATTTGCGTTGCTTGGTTCAGTTCCGTCAGTTTGGTTGACCATGTGTCGGTGCTTTAAGGTTTGGGAGCTCTAGTCGTTCTCAGCTATGTTTTAATTACTAAACCGGGTTCGATCTGATACTTTTAATGTCGAATTTCTAATGCATATACAAAAACTAGATTGAACTTGAAGACTTCTGGTATTACTCCAGATTTCTGGGATTTTATCCTATTATCTCTGACCAGTTTTGTCGTGTTATTTCTCTTAACGCTGAGATGGAGGGATGGCTGTCACTAATTCTTTTATCGTATTTGTAAAGCGTTGCAAGTAATTTGAAGTATTTATAGGCAGTCAAGTGTGTTTGTTTCCTTTAAGTGTGAATGGGAGGTATATATCGGAGTTATCATTTATTGTCTCTCATATTCTTGTGTGCATTACAGGTTGGAAGGAGAATTGAATCAGTGGTAGTCCCACTAGAGCTTTTACAGCAACTCAAGCTCTCAGATTTTACTGACTCACAAGAATATGACGCATGGCAAAAACGAACCCTGAAAGTTCTTGAGGCTGGCCTCCTTTTGCATCCTCGCTTGCCACTAGACAGGGCACAGAATGCTGCACAGCGAGTACGACAGATTATTCGTGGGGCATTAGACAGACCAATTGAAACTGGGAGGAATAATGAATCTTTGCAAGTTCTTCGGAGTGCTGTTATGACTCTTGCTTCCAGATCAATTGATGGATCTCTCACTGAGTCTTGCCACTGGGCAGATGGGTTTCCGCTGAATCTCCGGCTCTATGAAATGCTTCTAGAGGCCTGCTTTGACGTTAATGATGAAACATCCATACTTGACGAAGTTGATGAGCTAATGGAACATATTAAGAAGACCTGGGGAATCCTTGGAATTAACCAAGTTTTCCATAATATTTGCTTTACATGGGTTTTGTTTCACCGTTTTGTTGCAACTGGCCAAGTTGAAATGGACCTGATATATGCAGCGGATAGTCAACTGGAAGAGGTTGCAAAAGATGCAAAGACAACAAAGGATCCGGAGTACTCTGAGGTTTTGAGTTCTACATTGACTTCAATAATGGGTTGGGCAGAGAAGAGGCTTCTTGCATATCATGAGACTTTTGATAGTGGCAACATTGAAACCATGCAAGGCATCGTTTCTTTGGGGGTTGCTGCAGCTAAGATTTTAGTTGAAGATATATCTAACGAGTATCGAAGAAGGAGGAAGAGCGAAGTGAATGTGGCTCGAGACAGGATTGACACTTACATCAGATCGTCATTACGAACTGCTTTTGCTCAGGCAAGTCCTTACTATCCTTCGTTGTCCCTCTTTAGCATGAGGGTGAGAATCCAGTAAATTTGAGATTGATCTTTTTCATGGCAGAAGTGCATACATTTGGAAACCATGATCTTAACTTTCTCTAGGAAAGACGTGAATTGTGTATGATATGGGAGTTAAAGGGATGTTATGCACATTGGTCAAATGTACTGCTACTCCACGCTTTTGAAAATTTAATGCTTATCCCATTAACAGGCCTGAAGTTAAGAGGAATTAAAAATTGCTATTCTTATAGTGATATATATATATATATTTATATATATATATGACGTTATGAGTAATGATAGGGACACCAAAATCTTGCACCGAAAACTTACACCAGATGATGTGGCATGCATTTCAATCACTTTTTCTTTTAAAGTGGGACTACATCATTTAAAGTTATGTGGTTAGAAATGATGCCATATGACTGGTGTAAGTTTTTGGTGTCCCAATCTTTACTCATGACATTGTAGTGTCCATTTTACTATTCTATTTTTTCTTTGGTGTGAAATTTACACTGGCTTAACTATATTTTCTGGAATTGATTATGGCATGTCAGTTCCTTATCAATGTCCAGTAATGTTGTCAAGCATGTTCTTGTATGTTTGACGTATCTATCTGACATACAATACTAGCAATTAAATTGACAGAGCTACTGGAATTAGCCTGCTATCCCTTTCTTTAAGCTGAGTGTATGACTTGTGCGCTGGAACTTAACCAAGATTCACCTGTAGATTGAATTTTGTTTTCTCGGCTGAAATTTGCTGCGACTAATGTGTAGGTGGGCATGCATATAGATCAGATTTTATCGAATACTGTTCTAACAATTCTGTACTTGTATATTCTCAGTAAATTCCAAAGGCTAGTTAGGTTTCATACATAAATGAGTTTTAATTTGTTGTGATACAGAGAATGGAGCAGGCAGACTCAAGCAGGAGAGCATCCAAAAATCAGCCAAATCCTCTTCCTGTCCTTGCCATCCTTGCAAAGGATGTTGGTGAGCTAGCTGTGAAGGAGAAGCGAATGTTTAGTCCAATTCTGAAGAGATGGCATCCTTTTGCAGCAGGTGTGGCTGTTGCCACCCTTCATGTTTGCTATGGGAATGAGATAAAACAATTCATATCAGGTATAACAGAATTGACACCAGATGCTGTGCAAGTATTGAGAGCTGCAGATAAGCTAGAGAAAGATCTTGTACAGATTGCAGTTGAAGATTCAGTAGAATGTGATGATGGCGGGAAGGCAATAATTCGTGAGATGCCTCCTTTTGAAGCTGAAGCTGCAATTGCCAATTTGGTAAAAATGTGGATCAAGACAAGAGTGGACAGACTGAAAGAATGGGTTGACAGAAATCTGCAGCAAGAGGTATGAAATAATTTTTTAGTTCATATTTCAATTTTGCTTTTAACTTGTTCGTGTAATATCTGGGCGAAAAGCCAAACTAGTTAAGAAAGCCTCAGAATGATAATTAAGATGAGTCTAATGCCATATATCCCCTGACCTTTGATGTCTTTGCAATGTCCTATCAATCATTTCCATAAACACATGTAATTCTAGGAATAAGAGTTATCATTACGACAGAAAGATTTAAGGCAAAGTTTGAGTACAATATTCACTCTTGTATGTATATATATTTTCCTAAATCTATGCATACATATGTTTCTTAAGAATGCACCAACTCCTTTTCTGTTTCTTTTCCAGTAAAGTTTTGTTTATTATGCATGTCATGTTTGTAATTGAATATAAATTTGATTGGTAACTACAAGTTTTATTGGATGCATCTACCAGCCAGTTAATTGCATGTCCTTTGGGGCAATTTCTCATTTTCTTGAACTAAGCGTAATGATATCAATGTTATAGGTGTGGAATCCGCAAGAAAATGAAGGATATGCTCCCTCAGCTGTGGAAGTTTTGCGAATCTTTGATGAAACTTTGGAAGCATATTTTCGGCTTCCGATACCTATGCATCCTGCATTACTTCCCGACTTGATTGCTGGCCTTGATAGATGCCTTCAATATTACATAACCAAAGCAAAATCTGGCTGTGGTATAGACTTATGAAACTCTCATCCTATCTGTAGACAACTTAAGGTTTTTACTTGGTTTGATAATCATTATCTTCTTCTGATTGCAGGATCAAGAAATACATTTGTTCCCACTATGCCAGCATTGACCAGATGTAGTATAGGATCAAAGTTCCAAGGCTTTGGCAAGAAGAAAGAAAAATCACCAAATCCTCCAAGGAGAAACTCTCAGGTTGCAACATTGAATGGAGATAACTCCTTTGGAGTACCACAGCTTTGTGTTCGTATAAACACTTTACAACGAATCAGGAGTGAGATAGAAGTTGTGGAGAAGAGGGTAATTACCCATCTGAGAAATTCTGAGTCTGCTCAAGTTGAAGACTTTTCTAATGGCTTGGAAAAGAAATTTGAACTCTCACCTGCGGCTTGTGTGGAGGGAATTCAGCAACTTTGCGAGGCAGTGGCTTACAAGATTGTTTTCCATGATCTAAGTAATGTTTTGTGGGATGGTTTGTATGTTGGGGAAGCATCGTCCTCCAGGATTGACCCTTTTCTTCAGGAGCTGGAAAAGAATTTGCTGATTATCTCAAACACTGTACATGAAAGAGTTCGTACAAGGATTATTACTGACATAATGAGAGCTTCCTTAGATGGATTTTTATTAGTTTTGCTTGCCGGAGGTCCATCTCGTGCATTCTCCAGGCAGGATTCTCAGATAATAGAGGATGATTACAAATCCCTTAAAGATCTATTCTGGGCAAATGGAGATGGCTTGCCTTCGGAGTTAATTGATAAGTTCTCAACTACAGTGAGAGGTGTGCTCCCCCTTTTCAGAACTGACACAGAGAGCCTCATTGAGAGGTTCAGACGTGTGACACTAGAGACATATGGCTCCTCTGCCAGGTCCAAACTCCCATTACCTCCAACTTCGGGGCAATGGAACCCAACTGAGCCAAACACACTCCTGCGTGTTCTGTGCTACCGGAATGATGATGCAGCTTCCAAGTTTCTTAAGAAGACTTACAATTTACCGAAGAAACTGTAAGCCATATCGAGGCATGGCATACGACAAAGCAAGGCATGCCGTTCTTGCACAGTTTACTCGGTTTGACATTCTTGCATTTCTGCTTGTATTTAGTGAGATTGCTCTTGTGATATATACTTTTATACATTGGTGAGAGGAAGGAGGTGGGGTTGCCTTTGAAAGTAGCACTGTTGAATGGTGTGGTTGGAGATATCTTGGTCGACCGGCCGTAGGGGAGTTTGAACTTTGAAGAGACTTCGAAGGCTTCGCGTGAAACAAGATAGGTGGTTGGATATTCTTTATCATTCGTTTTCTTTTTTATTTTTTTATTTTTAACTATTATGATATCTCTCCTGGTCTCCAATGTCTGTTATTTTGTTTTATTATTCCTTAGAAGGTTCTTTGTTGTCTATTTTGTTTGGATCTCTTTGAAGTCCGTAGTCTTGTTGCTAGGTATAAGGTATATAGGATAATTCTATTTATTCTGGTATTGCTTTCTATCTATTAGCATGTAATATACATCATATTCATACGGCGGTCTGTTTGTTTATTGCAGTTGAGGCTTCAGAATACACATCTTTCTCTATTAAGATACCAAAAAAAAAAAAAAAAAAAATTTTGTTTCCTGAACTTTTACTGATTTGGAACTTTGGTCCCTAAAATAAAAGGTTGTGTCAATTTTATCCTCTGCTTTAAACAAATGAGCCAAGCACTTGATAAATAAAGAATTTTGACTTAATTTATATTAATGCAAATGATTGTCTAGACTTAACAAAATCGATACAGAGATGGTTGTCTTTTGGACTGTTGCCGCTTATTCTTTTTAAATTCAGACTATGTCTTTTTCAGAAAATTAACTCCTTGCTTCCCTTGAACTGAAAACTAGATATCTCCTCCTGAAAAAGAAATAGTAACTTGCTAATTTGAATTGTGAATAATATTCGAAATGACTTATTCTCATGTAGTGCATGACGACGTATTATGATTGTAATAGATAATTGATCAAATCATATAAAATTATAAGTTTGTAATACGCGACAAAAGAATCTCAAAAAGTTTTGCTATGCATTTAAAATTTAAATTATCACATAATAGAGCAAAACATTTGACATCTAAACACTATATGGCAAAAATAACTGGTCTAATTCTAATGTGGGAAAAAAAATTATTTTGCTGAGTAATTTTTTTTTTTTTTTAAGATAGATTTGTTCCACCAAAAAAATAAATGATCAAATGCTATTACGAGGCAAGTTTCTATGGGCGTATAATCTTTATACCAAAATATTCTTTTCCCTTATTGAAATTGCTATCTACTTAAAAAGATTATGTTTGGGGTACCAACTAATGTACCAAATTTTTAATACATACATATGTAGCATATATTTTATCATCATTCAATTGATGATAATATTTGATCTATTTGTAATAAGTTTTAATAGACCAATTGAATTGTAACAACTCGTATGCCACATGTGTTAGTATAAAAATTTTGGTATAATAATTAGGACCTCTAATACTATCCGTTTGCCACAAATCTAGTGGATTAGATTTACTAGATTAGATTTGTAGGTCAAATTCTTTTAAATGATGAAAATAGCAAACTCTTGCTTTTCAACTACTAATTATGAAAAAAGTAGTAAAGCAGCAAGATTTATCCAATCTTGCTCTTTACGATTGTTAATGCAATACCTTATGCAACACTCAAACATTAACAATGCTTTATATTAATGTTTTCCCTATTTTAAGGAACAAAAGCAACGTAACTGGAAGCACATGTCTTGCAAAGAAAAAAGAATTCATTATCTATAATGAACTTAAATAATAAATAGAACACGCCTAACATCCCAGTATATCATAGGAAAACCAATTTTCCCCGTTAACGTCCTTTTAAATCCAACCAAGGGAAAACACAACAAAAAACCCTACTACGGCTTCCTCTTTCATCATCCAGGGCAACTTAGGCTGATATCGTGCAAAATGTACAACAGGTAAACCAACTTAAGACCCCCTGCAACAGAGAAACTAATCTTTGAGCTTTGCAAATATTCGGTTGTTGCTTAAAATGTTGGGAGGACATCTTCCATATCCTTTTATACCACGATAACTATAGGAAGAAAAACCTTCTAGATGCTGTCTGACAAATTCTGCAGCAGCTTGGGTTAAAAACGAGTTAGTTCGAAATATAGGCACCCGCTATTCCTCCAAGATAGCACGACCAAGATTTGTGGCAAGAGCTAGCCTAACAGAACTCAAGGCCTGCTGTGCTAAGTCCACTTCAGTGAAGTCTGGACGCAGCCTTGCCATGGATAGCTCTTGCAGTTTATTCAGTAAGAGGTTTGTCTGAGGTACACTTAACAAAGGACGCTCCTGCCAATTAAGTAGCTTCAACTGCACCAGAGCAGATCAACCAGAAAATTTCAGCTTTAGGCCAGAAAGAAGATAAATTCAAGCATGAATAGAGACACACTGTAGTTAGTTATACATGCAAAAGATGGACAGCACAAAGTCCATGTGCATCATTTATTCAAAGCTTTAGCGACAAGATTGTTATACAACTTGCACAAGAGGAAAAAGGAAACTTTAAATCGTGACACATTTCAGAAATTTGGACAACATTTTAGCCAAAGAGACCTCACCGAGTCATACAACAGAGGCAGCCAAAACCGCTGAGGTGTGGAAGGGTTTTTCATAAGCTGCACCAACATTTATAAAAAAAATACAGACATATTAGAAACATAATTAGCCTTACAACAAACCACAAATGTATGTCAAGCAAGTATGATTATTTCATCTTGAGCAAGCCTAACCACTTGACCAACCCCTCAGGTTTGACCATAGACTTAATTTACACCCATTATTGTGTTTCCTGAAAAACTTTGAACATCACAGGTGTAACAGCACTACTGCTTTCCTAACAAGACTACCATGTCATAATGATGATGAAAGCAGCACAATCACCAATCATGAATGGTTTAAGCATATGCGTACCGATATGAGAGATTCTACAGCTTGCTTAGCAGCATCACTAGTTTTTCCAATATGAACCTGCTTGAGGGACTTTTTAAAATCCCTATACCTATAAGAAACCTAAAAGTTAGCACCAAGGGAAGAACTGGATAATATTGATGACAAATATCATTGCCTAAGAGATTGCTGAAATGAATATATTTTCTTACTTGTGCAAAAACTCGAGGCCGCCAGCAGCCTTAGTCTCAGAACCCAATAATTCAATTAAACCTTCCCATTGCTGTATTGACAAAATGATAGACAAGAATCCAGATAAGAAAATCCATTAAACAAGTTGAGTTCGACGATACGTGGAAAAAATAAATATTAAGAGCAGAAAAAGCTTAACTAGAAAACTNTACTTGGTTTTTAGGTAATAAATGCTAATTACCTTGAAACTTTCATCAGATATTGACTTTCCAACAGAATCAAACAAATGCTGAGCAATCCTGTTAAGACGAACTTCATCTCGCGCTTGCTGAAGCCAGAAAACTCCAGAACCTTTTCTACCATGCTTCCAATGGTTCACTCCAGCAACCTAGAAGATTGAAAAACTTTGAAGTGCTTGCATTTTACAGTAAAGTAAATTTTACACTGCAAACTTGTAACCCTTTTCAATTATGCTCCCATCTAATGTGTACGTGTGCAAGTGCAAGTGCATGCACAAGTGTGCTTTTTTCCCCTTTTCCCCATTGCAACTGTACAAAAATTTGCACAATTTCTCCAAGTTTTGAGTACCTAAATTCTGCTTTTAGCATTTGGCATATTACACAAAAGTCGAATAATGTATCTAAAAACGAGAGATAGAATCCCTTTCAAGTATGAAATACCTTCATAATGTTTGAACTAACATTATCAAGATCATATAAACGGCAGATCTCTATATTCTGCAGGAAATGCAACAATGGTTTGTTTAGCAGCCACAAATACAAAATAACCAAATATGATCCAGAAAAATAAATGAGTAAAGAAAAAAAAATATAACCCTGGGACAAAGATTAGAGTCAAGCACCTTAAGCAGCAGTTCGTTATTTTGAACAGGTTGCTTATACAACAAAAGCTCTAACAGCCCCATTCCCTGCTTCATGCATGAAATCAGATATATGGGAGCAATCTGTACGCATGAAAGCACACAACCATATAAGGACTACTGAGCACTTAATATATTATCGTTGTGTATTAGAAGTTAAAATGTCAACAGCAAAAGAGAACACCTGAAAGCTGAAACAATTAAAAATTATACCAGTCATCAGCATTAGCACTTTATAGGCCAAAACTTAAAGTTCTGCAATAAGCAAGGCTAGATTCATCTTTGCAAGTTTAATTTGACAGGCAGTAGACAAGATAAGCTAACAGGAAACATCATTAGCAGATCACCACAGATCAAAGAAGGGAAAAGAAAAGGTTCCTCGAATGGTTTCATCTAAGTTACAAAATTACTCAAAAAGAATTATATTAATACAAAATGCACAAAATTCCCGTAATAGTGATAGCCTAGTTGTCACTTGTCACTAGAAGTTAGTTAGTTAAAATTGATTAAACTTGACCCTAATGCCCAATTATGCTTAGTGACTGCAATTTTCGTTAAATAAACATTTATCTAAAAAACTCTCTATTTTATAGAAACATAAATGTTATTTATCAAGTCCATCTTAATAAAAGAATTCTCATAAAACCAAATCTATAATGAGCAGTTTATTATGATAATTGACACCTAGCAAATTGATCACCAATAAATCACATTTAACTATTTCACACTCACTTGCCAAGTCAATACATGCGAAGACAAAACTTGAGCATATACAAGCCGATGCAGTTCTGCTATACTAATTTCCCCCAAGGTATATCGCTCTTCATGTAGAAGAACTTCTGCTTGATCACTCCCAGCAGTCAACAACTCGATAGCATGGGCAACCATCCTATTAATAACGAATCAAGATTGCTTCAATAAACATAAAAAAAAAAAAAATTAAAAAATCAAAAAGAAGCAAATGCACATTTATGTTTACCTACGAAGCTATGACGAGGAAACAAACATGAATAAACAAATTTACAAAGAAATGGAGAAAAAGAAGCACTCTCACCAAGGGCCAAATTCTCTTGAGCATTCTACCAAGACAACCTATATCATTTCAAAAATCAAATCAAGTTCAGTGAGGGTGAGGCTAATAAGGTAAGGCAGAATATTTAGGAAAAAAAAAGGGTAAGGCAGAATATTTACTGTTTGTCTAATACATACCTCAGTGTTTTCTCCCAGAATTCCAGTCAGGAGTTGTATCAACCTATGGGCACTGGAAGTCGGTTTCAACTGCATGCATTTCTGGGCTAAGCTATACATGCTATCCAGACCCTGGTTTAGTAGAAGGGGGAGGGGATTACTTTCCTACATAAAATCATCCACTGCCGGACAAAAATTATTCACTTGATAGTATGACAAAACAAGCAATTACCATTGTGAATGGCCTGATGTATAGAAGGTTGGAAATATACAGTTCTACCCAATGACATGTTGCAGCACAGAGACTGTTAGTGTTTCCAAGCATAATTTGAAGCATATTTTTCAAGCCCTCCCGGGTCTGACGGTGATCACACTGAACCCAGAATGCACTAGAGTCCAGCTTAGTAATTTGTGCCCTCCATTTTTCCCATGCCTACAAAAAATGAAGAAGCCACATATAAAAGAAAGCTCAAGTAGTATTAAAGAAGAATAAAATTTGCAACAGACCTACCTTCATAAAATCAGGCTTCACGTTATAGCATTCCCCCAATTTTCCTTCTGATAGTTCAACACGCATGCGTGGCTTTTTTGAAATAAGAACAGCAACTGCCTCCACCAGTCCGTTCTCTATCTGTTCAGTTTTGCAAAGGACAGACGTTACATATTAAGAATAGATGAAGCTTGTAATTCTAGCAAATCCTTAACAGTTGCAAAAAGATGAATAAGTTTCATTCACAAACCTCACGATTTCCAAGCTGATCTAGCTGATAAGATCCATGTAAGCGCAGCATTTTAGCCTGCAAGCAGGTAACAAACATTTATGTAGTGCTTTTGTCACTGTAACAGTCTAACAGACATTTCTAAACGGAACACAGAACACACAGACCAGCAACAAAGAAAGAAGCGTGATCAAGTAATGCACAGGATAATAGAAACTACTAACCACAAGTTCCAGCCAGCCGACTGCCAGTGCTGATGACATCACCTCCCAATATCTAGGATCATCTTCAATGACCTGCATAAAATATATCATTAAATTTCCATCCTTTAATAGAACCAACAAATGACGGAGGGGGTGAACCTTCATCATGGACAGTTAAAATAAAAATAATAAATAAACTATGGACAAAAAAGTTACTGCATTAAACATAAATTAAGAATAGACTGCTATAGAACTTCAAGCTCAATTACATTAAACAGAAATCCCAATCAAACTCATAAAACTTTTGTTGTCGCTCACTCCATGTTAAGAAAGACAGTAATTATTTTCCATGGTTCACATATATTTATTTGGCAAAGGATGAAGTTAAAAATATATATATAAATATAATCTGGAAGTTACATACTAAAAAAACCATATACATGACAAAGATCATGGACATTGTGCGCAATCCATCCAGCAAAAGACTTTGTAAAAACCAGCCAAAGATAAATGAAAAATGTCGGGGTTATCATTTCTTTTATTTTACTTTTGTTTAAAAAAAAAAAAGAAACAAAATAGGAATGGGAGGAAATGAGCAGAAACCGGAAAACAAAGGAGACAATCAAACCTGCAAATTAACAAGTTCTTTCTGAAACCCCACAAGTTTTGAATGGATTGTTATCTGTGTACTGGAAAGGAGGCAATCATAATCCTGCCACATGAGTTATGAATTTGTTTAATAAAAGCAGCAATTCACAACCAAATATAAAATAAAACAACCAAGTAGCATATGAGTATTCATTTCATTCAACAGAAGCAACACACAACCAGGAAGAAAATTTTCAAATTCGTATCTTTATCGAAAGGATCATAAAATGGCTTTGAATCATTACATTTAACCAATCAAAAAGCCGCTCAGGTAGCAGCCATGGTTGAGATTGCTTGTCTGCATAAAATATTTCCATCAGCTCCCACGCAGCTTTCAAGCAGGTAGGCTCCTCAACTGTCTACATAAATGTTTTAAGATTAGAATCAATAAGTGAATTTATCCTAAACTAAAAAAATTATAACTCATTTTAGAGGGTTTTCATACTTATTAGCAAATTTTTCAGTTTTTTTGCTAGCAGGGGGTTTTACATTCATACTCGATGATTAATAATCAAGAACTAAAAACCCATTTGAACATTGTAGATTCACCTTCAAAACTGTCTTCGGGTCTTCAATCACACTACCAGCAGGTGATTTTGCATTACCAAGAAGTGAACCAATCTCCTTGCTATACTCCATCACATACTCCCACCTTATTTTATAAAGAGTCAAAATCATATTGTATATGAGCAATAATTGTTTACACAAAAACGTATCTTACAAAGTTGGATTTCACCTGTGAAAATTTTTAAAACATGTACTCGAAAAAGCTTACCAATCAACTTGATAAGACGACGGACTCATCGACATTTTCGACAAGCTCGACACGGCGCTCCTCCGGCTCTGAAGGAGAGCAAACGGCGAGACCGAACCGTACGCGATCCTCCTCCACTGTGCGTCGCTAATCTCAGAGTCTCCATTACTGAGCCTCACCTCCACCACTCTCCCGCCGGATTCGTCGTCCTCGGATTCTTTCCCGGAAGGTGGCCGGAGAACCGAGACGCGGAGTGTGTTACCTCGGGACCAGGAGACTGAGAGGCGAGTAACCGGAGGCTTAAGGCCATGGTGGAGGGGATACACCACGGGTTGCCTAACCTCCGGCGTGAACGGGACTATAGAGCCGTCGGAGGTGTCGCCGGAGATTGAAGCGACGGCGGGCATTTCGCCGGAGGAGAAGAAGAAGAAGAAGAACCCGATTGAGTGTTCAGTTTTTAGGGCTTTGGAAGGGTTTGCGAAAAAAGAAATAGAGGGAAAATAATGGTACGGACTTTTTTGCTTTATTAATCTCCACTCGGTCAAGGATGTGACGACCCCAACGACATGTCGGTTTATGCTAAATGTAAAAACTACATGTCGTTCTTTTTTACGAAACGACAACGAGTTCGTGTTTAGTATTATGAAAATGTGGTTTGCGAATAATACGACAATGAAACATTAAATTAAAAGGTTAAAGGGGTGCTCATTGGTTGGAATCCATCTTATTTTAGTTATATTCCATCCAATCCAATTATAGGTTGGTTTTAGAAAATTACTATCCAATCCAATCCAATTTACCTATAAAAACCGATCCAATCTAATCCAATTAGTAATTTGATTGGATCGATTTTTCTAATCGTTTATGGAGCAAAATTTTTTGAATATTTATTCTAATATATTTCAAATTAAAAGAATAAAAATCAAAATTTATATATCATAATAAAATTCTAGAGTCTCAAACTCTAGTCTTTTTCCAATTTACTTTTAAGGAGACATAGTAAATGAAGAAAAGAGATGAATATACTACTTAATAGAGATAGAATTTTCATTTAATTTATGACACGTTTATTTCACTGTAATCGTAATCGGAATAAATAAAAAGGGAAATGAATGGGAATAAAATAGAAGAGTATGAGAATCATTATTTGTAGTATATTGTTTACTTAAAATTAATAGCAATGGGAATCGTATTCATTAGAATACTATTCATTTGTTTACTTAACCCAAGAAAAGTAACGGGAATATGTTATATTTACTAAATTGTCCTTTTAAATGCATGTACGATTTAAAGTAGATAGATTTTTTGGGGTAAAATTGTATTTTATAATTTTAATAATTAAAAAAGAGAAAAAAGAGTGTTTATGGGTAATCAGACTCCTTAGGGTGTTGGTGGGAGAAGTATTCTCATTCTTTTCTCCTAAATTTGTATGGGCCCCACATATTTTCTCCTTTCTCATATTTTAGTAAACCTTTGTATGGGAATTATTATTCCATATACTATTACCATTACTCTTTAGTAAACATGTCATTAGTATAATAAGGTTTATATTAAGAAATACACAAGCCAAAAATAGAAAAATACTTGAATATATATATTTTTTATTAAATTGAATTGGTTCGATTTTAACTAGATTTTTTACTATGAGATCCGCCAACCGAACTAATCCAATTGAAATCAAAAATTTAACATCTAATCCAATCCAATTATCAAAAATTGGATATCTAATTTTTGATAATTGGATTGGATTGATCGGTTTAGTCGATTTGGTTTGAATTTTGAGCACCCCTACTAAAGAGTTAGTACTTCAATATATATAATTTTTTTTGAAAGGCACTTTTATATTAATTTTTAGTCCCTAAAAGAAAACTCAAACTTTATTCCGGTATTTTAACTTTAAAAATATCCCGTAATTGGTCCACGAATTTTATTTGTGTCTCATCACTTTGGATACAAAACTTTTAAATATTATATTTTGCTATATTGAATTATTTCTCTTTTTTTTATCTTGGTTTTGGTAATTAGTCTCAGTTTGAACTACCATATTATAAAGAATCAAGGACCAAGATTGAAAATAAAAATTGTAAAGGATAGCATAGCATGTGACATTTTAAAATTTAAGAATCAAATTAAGATATAATTAAAGTTTGAGAACAAAGTCTTGTACGTTTTGAAAAGCAATAACCAAAATAGAATTTGACTTCCTTAAGAGCTAAAATAGGATTTAACCCTAAATTACACTGACATATTAGCCTGATGGCGGACAACAAAGCTACGAATTATTATTATTATTATTATTATTTTGACGAACAAAGCTATGAATTATTAAACAAGCCGTTCTAGTATTGAACAGCATAATAACATTGAACCATAAACTAAATGGTGTCCGTATGATGTTCATTATTAGTTCCAAGATAAAAGTTGGTAAAGCATGTACAGCTATTAAATATACAAAATTATTCTACCGGAACGCCTCTCAATGTTTATCATCAAATAATAATTCAAACTAAAAATTAAATAAGAGAAAAAAAAAAACACATAATATGTTCCAAAAGAGTAGTGGACCTAACTCATTACAATTATGATACAACATTATGAACCCATGGGTGTTATTCGTATACCAAAGAAAATACCAAAGAAAAAAATAAAGTGGTGTTCTTTCAAACCAAAACAATGTTATGCACTTGAGGATAAAAACCCAGAGTCCACTTGATTCTGGATGATTTTTTATTTTTTATTTTGGGTAATATTTGAAAACACGCTCTATATCTAAATTTTGCATCCTTCTGATTTTGTCTGAGACTTCCTGTTGCGTCGTAAAGTTAAAACCAATGTCGTTCATTTAAACTTAAAAGATATCTCGACTTCAAAATATTAAAAGTAGTTATAAAAGCAAATTTCTCGACAATGTAAACATAGCCTCTTAAACAAGTAAAGGGATAATCATCTTCTACAAAACTTCCAGGTCCAGATTCGTAGAAAGAGCTACTCGACCCACTCACAAGACATTCCTGAATAAGTTACTTGGGCACCTTAAGCTTGACGTTTATTCCGATAATATGGCATCATTGGTTTATTATACAAGTGAATTCATAGCAAGGGAAATCCACAGAAACCACCAAACATATGAATCAAAGATCATTAACAAGGCTGCAAAATACATGCGTTCGTTTGGGATTTGGAACACAATGCATCACTTAGACCTACTCGTCTACCTTCAGTTTCCCTTAGCCGAGGAACTGAGACATTCCCTCATAACCTCCTGGATCCTTTTCTTCATCAGCTGATCTTTAACACCCGCAAGCATGTTTCTGTAGAACATCTCCAATCTGACGAGCTTAGCTCGATCTGCTGACTCTAACATGTTTTCCCATTCCTTTGCAACGTTAAACGTGCCTGAGTTCTGCAATGAGATTGGGATATCTTTCTCTTCAAAGGGTTTCCCGAAAATCGAACCATGAAGTATGCTAACGTACTGTTCCATTGTCAAAAGTCTTGACCGAAGAACTTTTATCTCCTCCAGGGCTGAAGACAACTTTTCATCTGTTTCAGCAACGTGTTTAGAATCCTTTTCCTCAGTTTTGGCTTCCTCATTAGCAGTCTTTGTTTCCTCTTGCTTGTCATCCTCTGTTGCTTGAGGCCACAAAACCGGCGTTGGAGTGAGACAGTCAACTGTCTTACCAGTTCCGAGAACTCCACTCCTTCCCCTGCCCCAGGACCAAATCTTATAACCGTCATTTGCAACAACAACAGTATGAGCAGCTCCACATGCAACTTGAACTGGGTTCTCAAATTTAGCATTTGCTTCACTACACGAAATCAGTAAGGGTGAAACAGCATCCCCAGAAGTTGCACTTACTCTGGCATTTGGGCATAGGCCAAGGCCCCTTTCCATTCCCCATGACCACACATCTCCAGCAGATGAAACGACACTGGTATGAAACAAACCACAGTCGATAGAGATCACAGACACAGAATCAGGCAATCCTTTCACCTGCTGAGGTGAGATGGCACTTTGTGTGGTTCCATGCCCAAGCTGGCCATTTTCTCCAAGGCCAAATGTCCAGCAAGTGCTTTCCAGTGTGTCACTTGGTCTCTTCTTTTCGCAAGCGAGTAAAGCTGTGTGAAAGCTCCCACATGCTACCTCGTAAACTGCCCAAGGAGAATCCCGATTAAAAGATTCCACAATTTCAGGGCGATGCCTGCTCTCTCTGTCCCCAAGGCCTAACTGGCCGTGCTTGTTACTACCCCAAGAGTAACACACAAGATCATCTCCTCTATACACTTCTCCAGCACTAACTAGGGCCACAACATGCTCCGTTCCACATGCCGCCTTCACAACTGTGTGGCCAAGGAAATCCCTCACAGGAGTTGCAGTGAAATTGCCTAGCAAAGAGAAACCCCCTTCGGTGCTACTGCTTTGCTGTGGATAATTGCCCCATATCCAGAGAGCTCCTAGATTATCAATTGCTAAAGACATCATTCCTCCAGCTTTGATAGAACAAACCTGAGGTAAACAATGTCAAAACAAGAGTAGCAGATAAGGTTTATTACTTTTCCTTGGGTTCTTTTCGGAGTCAAAATTACATGGATCATTTTGTTCAGACCTTAAGCAACGAATGAGTCTTTGTTTCTGAGTCATCTGCAACAGAATCAGGATTGCCCAACTTGAGGAACTCCTCCAACAAACAAGGAACAGCAGAGTTCTCTCCATCAAAACCAAGTTGGCCATCCATTTAATAGTCAAGGATGTAAAATATAAACAAGACAGAAGATATCAGATACAGAGAGGAACTGGCAATGCACTTTCAATAACCTTTTTATTATGCTGAAAGCATAAATATACTTCCATTAAAGAAGGATACAGATGTTGTAGCCCCATGACCAAACAGATCCATCATCTGCCATCAGAATGCAGACACAGAACTTAAAACGATCAGAAAATCACCTCCATCCCTTAGTTAAAAAGTAGCTGTAGGCTAAAACTCGAGGCAAGTGCATCCTAAAGTAACATCTTTCATAGTTATCTCCAATGGCTATGACTAAATCATATTTAGTTTTGTCATAAAAAATATTGGATATGCTGACACAAGTTCAACTTACCTGGAAAGTAACTAAGTACTTAAAACACCATGCATTTTATGAATTGAAGTTGTTAATCACGCACACCAAATAAATTATATTTTTTTTATTTTTTAAAAAATAAAAATAAAAATAAATAAATAAACCGTCGCCATTGTTGGCAATAAATAACTTCAGCTCAAAACATTATGTTCATTGAATTTTTTATTAAAGGAGTTAAGGAATGACATTCTGCAACGTCTTGGTTATTAATTCAGAAGAACAATATCATGAAGACCTCTATCGAAAAGGCGAGACTTCAATTATACCCGATATAATTTCTTAAAGTGCGCAAGTTGCATCTACAAATTTTAAAATCTGGGTACACTCTAATCCATTTTAAAGGTGTCAACTTGATAAAGACATTGTGCAAAATAAAACACCAATTACAAAAACAAAAACACCAAAAACTTTATGATTGCACATCCGACCATTTATATATCGATTTTCCACACACTAACTCACTGAGAAGTTAAATAAGGACAGCTTACATGCTACATCTTTTTTGTTGCAAACAATCCAAGACTCAGAAACATTACAATCACTATGGAACTTTCAACCTTGGTTATAAGAAATACCATTCAATTACAATCCCATAATTCCATAAACCCCAGAATAATTATTGGTTTAATTCCAAAATTACAGGGGGGGGCTAGAAGTCCAAAGAAAGCAAACCTGCAAGAGCAAGACTGTGATAAGCACCAGCAGCAACCCCAACAAGCTTGATCCTCCTTTCATCCGAGCCTTGCGAGATGTCGAATTTAACCTCAACCGGGGAAAGCTCATCGGCTTCTGATCCAGTTCCAAGCCGCCCAAACATCCCTCTTCCCCAAGAATGTATCCGGCCATCACCTGGCAATTGGCATCAACACCCCCCAATAAAGCCTTAAAACTCTTAATTTCCATATTGGGTTTCCAAGAAAACGTAATTCTATGGCACTGGTCACACTCAAAACTCATCTATACTCGTTTGTTTGGTCAAAACAATAACAAAAGCAACAAATTTTCAACTGGGTTCAACTCAACTATCACTTGGGTCAGTTAAATTAAGCTTTTTTACTTCATAATTTCCATTTTGCCGATACTTAAACAACTTTCTTCAAGTTTTGGATCATGGGTTTTTCTCGCTTTCCAGTGAGAGAACAAAGATCACAATGGTTGAAATTGGGAGAGTTGATTGAATAGTACGTAGTGTATTTACCACTTACCAGTGAGAGCGAGGGTGTGGGCTTCACCGGAGGCGATGGCGACTACCTTCTTGGACAAGTCGCCGGCGTTCGGAGGAGCGTCGGTTACCGCCATTATTTGCCCTGAGCAGACTGCGCAGAGCTGTCAGATCATACGAAATCCAAATCCTGGAAGATGCTATAACGAATGGGGGAGATTAGTGTGTAATCTTTTTTTTAAAAAAAAATAATAAATTTCCGTTTTTTATTTCTTCTTTGTTGCTAAATAGCTGATAATGTGTATTTTCATATTTAGTTTTTTTTTTTTCAAAAGAAAAAAAACACTATTATGGACCAGCTTTAATTTATGTAATGAGTATATTAATTTTTTTTTATTGGACTAGGTTGGATACGTGCCTTAGGCACATGCCTCCCGTTGTTATTGTTTCTCATTGTGTTTCTCTTATTGTAATTAGTTTTTCTAATTGTAACTATTTTTGTATTACTTCTTCAATTATGATTTGTTTTGTTTTGTTCTCAAGTTAACTACTTATTAATTGAGGACACTAAATCATCTGAATTAGAGAAACTCGTTTTACAAAAAGTATTTTAAACATTCTTAGATAGTAAAAAATTAAGAAAAACCATAGATGTTAAAAAATCAAATTTGTTAATTATTTTTATGTTATGAAAGGGTTTTACAAATTTGGATGGCAAAATGCCCTTATTATATGTTTTAGACGTATAAAAGAAAATAATAATACATGAAAAGAGTTAGTTTTAATATATTACATAAAGTGCTATTATGTATTATATATACACACTTAACCATTATATAGTATAAATACGGTAAAAATATTATTTGAACGATATTATGTTATATTATATTATATTATATTATACTATACTCTTTATAAGGCATGAATGTAGTCCCGCTCACAGGACCAGTCCCGTTCATATTTTGACCAACACAAGTCATGTTTTGGTCAACACAGATTGGTCAAAATATGACATGTGTTGGCCAAAACATGAACGAGACCGGTCCCCTCGAGGGGACTACATTCGTGGCCCTCTTTATATATATATATATATATATATATATATAAGAAAAGCAATATCAGGGTAAGGATGCAGTCCCGCCGACGGGACCAGTTCCATTCATGTTTTGACCAACACAGATCATGTTTTACCAAACACATATTGGTTAAATTATGACATGTGTTGATCAAAATATGAACGAAACCGATTCTCTTGAAGGGACTACATCCGTGGCCAGCAATATCAATTATAACTATCTGTTTACACTAAATAAAAAAAATTAAGAAAACAGTATAAAAGAAAGTGGGACCTATTCATAATAAATGTGGGCTAATCATTTTGAAAAACTAAAAATAAAAAAGACAAAACACCAAAAATGGCAACAGAAGCATACAACCACATACCTTAGACAGAGAAAAGGCTCAATTCCCTAAGCACATCCATGCTTATTATATAGTAATAGACATATCATATTTTTTATACAGCATATAAACAACAGACATTTTATTTAAAATTGATCCACGGTCATTTTACAATAAGATACATAATTAATTAGATTACTAAAAAAATTTACATGAACTACCCATTTTTGTGCCTTACACAAAAAATGCACCAATCCAATACGTATTTTTTTTACCTATCTATAGGTATTTTTTCTAACTATTTAAATCATGGTAGTCGTTAGATAATAATTATCCAACGGCTGAAAAAAAAAAAAGTACCTATCGATAGGTAAAAAAAAAAAATCTATTGGATTATGGCCTATACAAAAATACTTTTTTATTTTTCTTTCAAGAATATTTATTTTTATAAAAGATGTATGATGTATATTTACAATGTAAATTTTTACTTTTGTTTACATTTACAATATTAATTTACACTTATAGTATATATTTTGAAATGTATACTAATTTTTAGGTATAATTTTTATTCATAAAAGATATACTATAGTATACATTTTGTATATAAAATACGAATGGTATTCATTTTTCTAAAAAAATGAGTATAAAAATAGGTATTCATAGAATAAAAATAAAAAATTGGTCTATATCAAAATATGTTTAAGAAAACAGGTATTTATGAACTTTTTCCTAGATTACCACCTCTGTTGGGGTTGGCAAACCAGATTGACTGACCATTCATGAGTCCACCAAATAGGTGAGTTGGATTGGGCCACTATTTTGGTGAGTCCACCACGAAGAGGTTGTCCAAGCTAATAGGCCTTAAAAAAAAAATCGTCTATTTACACTTGATATATCACTAATATATTTAATATATTATTTTATGTGTATATATATTGTACATATCAGTATTTTATATAGGGTAAATCATATTTTATGTAAATTGTATATCCACTAAATATAGGTAAATTTGCTACCGTATTTGAAAAATAAATCTTTAAAATAAGTCAAAATTCGGCTATTTACTATTGATAAGAGCCCCAAATAACAAATATATCCCACTTTCTTTTTGTTTCATTTATTGACCATTAATGGATCTTAAATCTCAACATTTAAAACATGTGTAGCGAAATGACCCAACTTAAATCATGCTAGGTTTGTCACATTTGACCCAACTTAAATTAGAGCTCTTAGCGAAACGAACTTTTTTACATTTTATTTTAATAAATGTCTTGTTTTTTGTTTTATAACAAAATAGTCAAAAATATCAGTTCCAGTAAATGTATATCAGTTTTGATTTATCATTTATACTCAATATAAAAACAAGTACACATAAGTATTAAACTAATTTACTGATATACTCAATATTTTAAGATAATGCTCAAAAGGTGTTTATTATTTTTAGATATTTATTGAATATTTAGGATATTTAATAAAGTGATATTTCAAGCATAGTATTTGTGATAATGTTTTGATTATTATACAATAATAAATGTCAAAAGATACCGTGATTTATTTATGAGAGAAATATTTTAATAAATTTGTTTATTAAAGTTAAGATATATTTTTTCTAATTAAATCAAATAAGACTGTTCACAACTAATAAAAGAAGTTGGACACTTCCCTGGAATCGTGTTGCGAGACTTTGTGCATTTATAGTGTGTCTTAAACTATATTGGTATGACTATATCCATTTGCAAAAGTTCCTGCTGTGTACAAACATTTAACAAGGACCATGTGAAACATATTTTTGTAATAAGTGTCGTTGACAAGAACATATTTTCACAAAGTTGATAATTAACACATATATTTTTTAATCATGAAATAGATGATGAACCCATGTTTATAACTTGTATTATTTGAGATTTAAAAGGTACGGATCAAGAAATCGATGATCTAGACCCTAGTATTTTGCATTGGGAACATATGCTTGTAGATATGGAAGCCACTTAGATCCTAAAATTAAAATTTCAAACATACCATTCAAACAATATACTAAAAATTATAACTTTAACTTCTATTTTTCTACTGCATAAAAGTAGAAGTAAAAACTATCCTAAACAAGCCGGCAACAGGAAAATGAAGTTACCGCCTCTGGCATAAGTTGAGGCATTTAATGGTTTGATATCTACTCAAAATTGGCATACATCACCAATACATATCTACCACATGTCTTATTTTAAGGTTTTTCTCTAATTTGGTGTTGACAAGTGGTTTAAAAAAAAAAAAAATTTCCTAGTAGGTGCTAGATATTTCAACGAAAAAAAAAAAAAAAACTTCCCATTAGGTGTTAGATACTTCAACATAAGTGGGGTTTTCAAATAAGTCTCTTCTTGATGACATGGCTTTGATCTCTTGTTGACATGGTATGAACTTGGCAATTTTCTAATGAGAAATTAACACATATTGGAATGTCAAAATTCTTCTTTCTTTATAACACATCATATTTTCTTAATTGACCTCATATTGTGTAATTATTGCATGATTTTGTGACATAATATTTTAATTAATGATTAATTATTAAAATTAGAGAAAAGTTCATAAATACCCGTTTCTAAAATCATATTTTCATAAATACCTGTTTTTTATTTTTATTTCATAAATGCCCGTTTTTATACATTTTTTTGGAGAAATGTAGACCACCACTGTTTTACACATGAAATGTAGACCACGGTATATATTTCATGCATTAAATGTATACCGCGGTCCACATTTTATGAATAAAATTTACACTCAAAATTAGCACACATTTTAAAATATGTACCGTTCATATTTTACACATGAAATGTGTACCTCATGGATAAAATTTACATTGTAAATGTGGACCACTCATATTTTTCATATGAAATGTGAACTGTAAAAACGGATATTTTTTAGAGAAGTTTTAAAAACGGATATTAAGTGTAATTTTCACTTAAAATTTTGCCACACCTCAAAACAACCAGTGTAACACAAAGTCCTAAAGATATTTACATATAGATAAAAAAATCTTCCAAATAGAGCATTATTCTTGTTCCGTGAATGAAAAGACTACAAAAAGTGAGACCCAATAAATGGGTTGGACTAATTTAAAAAAAAAAAAAAATCGAAGATCCCAATATTCCATTTCTACTATTTCTATGGGAACACAATCCCAACAAAGAGACAAGCAAATTCGATTTTAGGTTATTTTAGATTATTAAATATAATAACTCTTTTTCATAATATGAGTTTAAAAGGGTAAATGGTCATTTGAAAAAATTAAACTCAAATTTTGACTTGGGTAGTTCTACTGCAACCTCTTTTTTTTTCTCTTCACACATCTTATTCAATAATAAATTAATGAATATTTTTCTTACAAAAATATTCTTATGTAAAATAATATAAATATCCAAATATCATATTAGTTAAAATTTTATTTCTTACCAAACCCCCACACAGTTGATAAAGCACTTAAATCAATAAAACAAAAACACTGTTGATAAAGTGCTTAAATCAACAAAACAAAATCAAACGACAATTTGATTGAATTCTTATCTTTCATCATGGATGAACAAATTTCAAATTACATTTATTTTGAAGAGATAAATCATCCCTTCTACATTTTAATTATTGTAAATATTTGATAAATATTATAATCTAGGGTTTAGAAATAATAAATCAAGAACCCTAAATTGAAACTTAGGAACTCCATATCCATGAATACTTTAGATAAAGAGGAAAATAAGAAAAAAAGAAAAAAAAAGATGGATATTTAAACCAAATCTTAACTAACAACTTGCAATATCTATTTTTTTTATGAGACAAAGAACAAAGAAAAAAAAAATGATAGTTTTTAGTCTCTCAAATATGAGAAAAAAAGAATGGTAAAAATAAAAAAAAATGAAAAAAAAAAACCCAAAAAAGGGGGGGTCCTCAAAACCTAATGGAAAAAAGAAAAAAAAAAAATTTTATTGAGTTTTTATTTTCCAATTTTGGAATTGAAATACATTCCAAAAGTGTGAGAAAATAAAATTTTAATTTTAGTAAGGAGTTTATTTAAAAGGGTTGGGGAGAGAAAAAAAGAAAAAAAAAGGGTAGAAATAGACGCACCCTTTTGACTCTTTATAATGTGGAATTAGTGAGATTTGCTAGAAAATTAAAAATTAAATGTTTTAATTGGTATTTATGAAAATATTTGTTTTTTTTTTTTTTTGGCAAAAACACTAAACAACGTGGGTTTTTTTTTTTTTGTTGATATTATCTCAAATACATATTTGATTGAGTAAAGTAAACAATATATTGTTGTCTCAAACCTAGTCTAATATTCATAACCAAACTTTACCTCCCAAATTAAGGTTTAAGGCTTGAATCAACGAAAAAAAAAAAATTGTTTAACATTTTCGAGTAAGCCAGTTCATTTGGACTTCTTCAGTTATTCAAAATATCATCCCTCTGTTTCTGTGTTCTCACATCAAGAATTCTTTGCACATGAAAAGAGGTCAAAGGGGCAAAAATGTAGACCATAATAATATAACAGATAACTACGATAACTGCAAGTTGCTCTTCTCTTTTGAAGAAGAAGAAATTTGCTTCCTTCTCTTAGTAACCGATGCTTATTAAAATTTTCACTCTAACAGATAATAAGATCTTCATCTTCCTATCTGGCGGGCCCTTTTTTTCTTTTTCGCATTCTTTTTCTTTTAATAGTCATTCTCAACGTTTGAAGGCATATATTACTCTAAATTTATATTCATGAATATTTTGTTCTACTCAATTCTTAAATTGTGTGGGTTATATTTGTTTTCTTTATATTTTGTAATTTCTCATATTTAACATTTTAGATTTGGGATTTTTTTTCTTTTTGTCTAGATTTAGAAAATTTTATACGGTCCAAAATCAATTACTATTTACCAAAAAGAGGGTTTTGGGGGGGGGGGGAGGTGAGGGGGGAAGCCACATTATCAGTTAAAAGAACTAATTCTAATTGCAATTATCAGTTAAAAGAACTAATTCTAATTGCAAATTGTGATTTTGAAGAGAAAAAGACGTTTTTGGTAAAGCTCTAGTTATACCTTTTAATTTTGTGTTTCGTCCTTAATTGTTAGTTGAATACAATAATTTTACTTATTTCGTGAAATGGATTACTTTTGTAACTTGATTTTTATATTGAGTAGATTATTCTATTAAATTATTTATCTTGCAAATGAAATTTCTTGATTAAAAGGAAAAAAGGAAAACATAATATTATTCCTATCGAAATGCCTTAAATGTAATCATAATAATGGACAAGAGGCAACAGGGAAAGCGAAAGCAAAATTCTACTTTGTACATAGCCATTAAAATAATTGCTGTGTTATATATTGTTAGGTCCAAGACTTTAACATTCTATAGCAAAGTATTGATAACTCAAGTTTTCAAATGCGATGAAGTTATTGTTGCAATAAGTCTTTTTATTCTTATAAACTTGTGATTTTTTCTTTACGTAAAATTTTTGGATTTTATTCAAACGTGTTTAATTTCCATATTTGGTGTTTCTGAGCCTTATATGGTCCAAAATTAAAAGGAATTTCATGCTTAATTGTTCAAAATATGAATGAAAAACTCTTCCTATTAATTCCTTTTAATATTTTTCATTTATACCTTGATTCCTTCCTTATTCTATGGTCTATGATTGATATTTAATTACTCATAATTAGAGTAATGAATTTGGAAAGGTTTCTAAGAAAATTCAAAAAGGATTTCCGCCATTTAATGTGTAGATTATTAACTCATTAATTAATTGATATTTTATTGATTAATTGATATGAGTTGTTGTCTAATCAGATCTGATTTGTTGCAACAGGATCAGATATTCTTGGAAAGTTTCCTTAAATCTTGATATATGATTGATATTAATGAATATATGATTTTTAGAATTAATTATCAATATTTGGTAGGTTTAATTAAAGGATTTTAGCGTGCCAAAACGTGTCTAAAGAGTGTCCATGTATATGGATAATTTATGATAATTATCTAGAAAGTTATTGCAATAACTTTCTGGTAGATTACACATTTTTGGAAAGATTTTGATTTTGTCTATAATTATTTCCATCTTTGATTTTAGCCTATTCACATTACAGAGCATGACCAACGAGCTAGAAATTCATCTATTAAAGCTCAGCTATTTCAAGAGAAAGGCATGCACTTTGAGAGAAAAATCTACTACATGAGAGCTTTTTATTGTAAGACTTAGAGAGTGTTTTAAAGCCATTTTATGAGTGTTAGAAAGCATGAGAGTTCTCTAAGCATTTGTTTGAATGTATGTATTCTTCAGGAGGAAAAAAACTTCATCTTCGGGAGAAGATAGATTTATAGCTATGAAGGAAGTTTACAAATGAGTGAAGGATCAATCAAGGCCAAGGAGAGCTTGACTGTAAGTGTTCATCGGGAGGACGAATACAAGGTTTTCGGAAGAAGATTGACTTCAAGACTCTGAAGGGATTTAAGAAGTACGACATTAACTAAGTCGAGGGGAGCTCACTAAACATATTGGTAGAGAGAATATAATTCATTGCGGCGATTAAAAAGAGGGTTATTTAAGTCAATTAGAGTTTATATTATATTCTTTACTAATAGTATTTATTTCTCTGGTGTGATTCCGTAAGATAGAAGAGATCCGAACCACGTTAAAAACATTCGTATATTATTTATTTATTTTATTATTCTATTGCAATATATTCAATCGTTGTTGCAACACTTTACATAAACATGTTACAACATAATTAATTTATCTTCATTTAATTAAATAATTAATTAATTATTTGGTAAGATCAACTAGCAACAAATTAAGATTCATACACATATACCAAGCATGCATCCCTAGCTGTTATTGCCTAGGGGAGGCACCCTATGTGGTGTCTATTTTTAATAATTAATTTTCCTAGCAAAAAAGCATGCATCCCTAGCTAATTCGTTCCAGAAATTGGCACAAGTATAACAATTAATGACGAGACAAAAATTTTTATCTGATCAACATTAACTTCTTCCACTTCACTATTTACAATTAAATTAATCACATGTTTTTACAAATAAATCTCTATCCAAATTAATTAACTTGCAAATTATAAAAACACCCCTTAAATTAAAGGTCGGTCAACCAGAGCAGAGACCGCCACCGCCGCCGTCGCCACCGACATTATTACCGTCGTCCTCGTTAACATAGGCCGCCAAATTCAAGTACTTCTCCGCCACCGAAGCCGCCGCCGCCGCCGAGCGGTCCCTCCACCTCGCCCGACATATCACACAGCTGGCCGACCTCCTCCCGGTGCTCCTCTTCCACGTCAGCAAGCACTCCTCGTGAATCGGGTTCCGGCAAGTCCCGCAGGCCACCACTCTCTCCTCCTTCCCCATCTCCTCCAGACAAACCGGACACGTCGTCCCGTCCTCGAACTCCGCCGCGGCCGCCGCTGCCGGAAAACCTCCCTTCGCCCGGTCAAAGAACAGCTGGTGGAACCTCCGGCGGAGTGCGGCGCCGGCGAGTGATTCCGGCAGGGTCGGGGCGGCGAGCAGGCTGTTGAGCTGGCATGGCCGGAGGGTCCTCCGGCGGAGACAGGCGTCGTGGAGGGAGACGCCGAGGGCTCGGATGAGGACGAAGAGGATGTGCTTGCATGGGGTGGTCCGGTCCGGGCAGGTGCAGTAAGGGGTGGCGGACAAGGTGACGGCGTAGACGTTGGCGGTGGCGCCGAGGACGAAGAAGGTGGTGTCGGAGCGGTGGAGGAGGCGTAGGTCGTGGTGGAGGGCCCGGACCACGCGGTCGGCGAAGGGTTGAGTCGGTGGGCGGTAGTGGCGGCGGCGGCCGTGCTGGTTCGGTGGCGGAGATGAGTTGGAGGCCACGGACTCCATTTGGGGTTTGGGAAAGAACGAGAGAGAGAGAGAGAGAGAATAATTTGGCAGTTACGACAGTTGAGATGGCGGTTGATAAGGATTAAAAATGAGTTTTATGGTTACGTGGGGGATGGGGGTGGGTTTTGGTTTGGTCTAAGAAATTGGTAATGGGTTATTCGTTGAGTGCAATTGAGGGATACGTGAGGTATTGCGGGTGAGTAGGGGATTAGACAGACACACATGTATGATGTATGGAATGGATGGAGTACTTGGTATTACTTTCTTATTCAATTCTAGGACATGTATTACCAAGTTTTTTTTATCGTCAGATTTTGTACGTAAGCTAGGTCAAAACGACGTGAACATTAAAAAACGACGTAAAATTTGAAACGACAACAACATGTTAATAGGACAAACAGAAATTGAATCAATTCACGCGACAATATGAGACACCACCAGCACAAGACGAGTAAATAATAAACGACGAGAACATTAAATAAGGACGGCAAAGAGAATAACATGAAACGACAAGAAGTGGGAAAACGACAAAAAAGCAATTGTTCTTTGATCCCCTTCCAGTCACTGTGAGTCTGTGACACTGTGGCTTGAGGCCTTGAGCGGTATGCCGAGAAGTACAGAAAGGAAGACTTAGTGAGAGAGACACGACAGAATAAATGACACGAACAAAAAACGACAATGAAAAGTGTAAATGACAATCAAACGACAAGAACATTAAATAACGACAACCATAGAAAATTACTGATAGATGTTAGACGACAGCACAATTAAAATGA